>BRDA01005887.1:48518-80985 GCA_036984385.1 Crenuchus spilurus | reverse complement strand
CTACTCTCACCTTTATTCCTTTAAACGTATAAATTACTAAGTTCACTAAAAACGGTACACAAAATAATTGTATGTTAATAAAACACATGGCAAAAATCACTTGAATCATTAAATATGCAAATTTCCTTATTTCCACTCTCATCTACCCAAAAGTACTGTTCTAACATTATTTGAAATTTGTCCAAAATTCATAAAATTCCAAATTCCATTCCATTATGGCCATATATATTTCATTGTTTCAGAGTGATAGCATTTATGTTCCTAATCCTTTCAATTAAGATGAGCAAAGGTTTTGGAGCCAACACAGTAAATCTGCCAATGTTAAAATAACACTATTAGAGTTAAATTAACACAGAGGGTGTCAAAATGTAACACTCTCAGTGTTCATTTAACTCTAATAGTGTTATTTTAACACTGGCAGATTTACTGTGAATAGTAATTGCTGCATTGCATACAAATATGTCATCAATGGGCACCACTGTCATTCAATGATACAATCAGTCATTAATCAGATATGTAAAGAAAACCATCAATCTGAATCCTAAAAATGACTTATTATCAGAAAGGTTACACTGGGGGTCAAACCTTCTCTTTATTTACTTATTTACTTAACCAAAACTCTTAGCTATGAAATTTAATGATGAACAAGCTGTGGCTGTGGTAATGTAATGACAATACACTTGAAGATTGGCAAAACAATGACCAACGTAGACTGCAGGACATGAGCGAACATTTGAACAAACCATAATCACATAAGAGATTGGGAACTAGGGCTGTGGAATTACGAGACAGGTGCAGACACTACCAGAACATGACAGGAGCAGAACTAAGACAGAGACACGATGTAGCACATGTATGATGTAAACAAACAAAAAGCACATGGACAGAACAATATGACATTACAGGATTTTTAAAAAAAACATGGGTTTTATTGGCTAATCAGATAAACACAAATCTCTTCCAATGTAATGAGTAAACTGAAATGAACTTTGATAGAAAAGTGTCATATCTCACCAGTGTAACTTATATGTAACTCATATTCTCTGTATTGATGACGTAAATAAAGATACAATCAGGATAATCAGATTCCAGATGCATAAAACTTTCATTTATATGCTATTTAGAATTTACAGTAAAGTGTTTTCAGACTCTTTCAGTGGTTTTATGTTTATGTAGCAAAATAATGACTTGACACACACTGCCAACGCAAGTGAGGAATTCATTTGTTTGCAAACCGAGTCCAAGTTTATATTCAATCATGCACATATACAGTTGCTGTAATCTGAAGTCAGTAATGCTTCAGCACAAAGAACAACCTGAAATGGCTCGTGTTAAATGTTGGCAAAGCATCAAGGAAGGCTGTGAGAAGATGGAGATGTTAGAGGTTTGCGGGTTTAGTGGAGATTATACAGCAATTGTTATCAAATACCAACAACTGTCCATATTTTTTGTTCATCTAAACTGACTGGACTGAACAAGGAAATAATCAAACTCTTGTTTTTTAAAAAATACATATTTGCAGACAAAAATAAATGTATAGCTGCTGTTTTATCTTCAAATAAGCAAATGATGCCTTCACTGTCCTAGTTGGAGGGACACAGTGACTCTGTGTAGCATCAGCTTGCTTGAATATAGGAAAGAATGATCATTGATTTATCCCCTCAGATCCAAGGAGACCATTTGTTATGACGTTCAGCAACATCTGTTTCAAAAATAAATAAATAAATAAATAAAACAATTCTGTGCACATCTCCTTTCAGTGTTACTTGTCATTGCTTTCATAATTAAGGCAGCAACTATAGACTACTGCATGTCTTGAATTCCCTTTGATGTCCATTTAATATATTGTTTCTTTTTTTATTATTTGGCTTATTCTTCAAATTGTAGTCAGTTCATAACACTAACTTTGTTTATAGCTTTTCTCCCTGTCCATCTGTCTCTTTTTCTCCACCCATCTCTTATCATCTTATTCACCCATCGTCTATTGCAAGTTGTGGCAAAAACCTGCAAAAAGAAGAAGAAAAATGTCCTGCCGTACAGCAGCCAAGGCACACTGTAATAACACTGCTCTTCTGGCTTACACAACACATATGCAGAGTGCAGAGAGATGGCACTGTGCCAACAGATTGCCAAGAGGTGTATTCTCTCCCAGCATGCCCCTTCCAACCCCCACCCCACACACAAACTCTACACACCACCGCTGTACAAGCTGAACCTCCCAAAGTTCCTCTGTGGCCTGATTGGAGCATATATAAACCTGGCTCCTGTGGGGCACATCGCCTCAGTGCTCTTTAAAGCTTGCTAGTGGGAGGTCTGCACTGTCCGCTCTGTTTAAACTGTACATGCCCTCTGTGCCACAGCTCTAGGGAGGAGCTACTTTTGTATTTCTTACATTGTTGCTCTTTTTTTCAAAGACCCAGAGCACTGATGCTCTGAAGATCTGGTTTATTTCGGGAAAACCTGGACTCTGCTAGCTTCTCTGTATCTGATTTTGAGCCAAAAAATGATAGCTAAGCCAAACATATCCAACACCAAATGGAAACTCACATAATACAACAAGCAATTTGGAACTGCAAATCACTGCTTTACATTCAGTGCTAATTTCCATTCATTATTAGCATTTTGCTAATATGTGACTTAGGAGGGGTTGTGAGGTCTTTCACAATTACACTGAGCATTTCATCACTGTTGTACCTCATTGTAAGTTATTTTGGACCAATTCTACACTCTTAAATGAGGTTCTTCAATGGTTCTTTAGTAAAGAAAATGGCTCTATATAGAACCATGAACATGCAAAGAACCCAAATGGTTCTTTGCATCGTGAAAAGGATTATTGAAGAATGTGCTGTAGATGGTTCTATATAGAATAATTTTGAAAATGGTTTTATATAGCATCAAAAAGGGTTCTTCTATTATTAGAAGCTTGAAAACAAATACAGCGGAACCCTTTTTGTGGCTATATAGAACCATTTTCAAAAAAGTTCTGTAAAGAAACATCTACAACAATTTCTTCATCAATTTGAAGAACTCTTTCAACATGGAAAGAACCCGTTATCCACACAAACACTCTCAGAAAAGACGGTTCTTCAAGGGTTCTGTATAGGTTATATATAGATCCATGAACACTCAAAGAACCCAAAGGTTTTTTTGCACGGAAAAGGGGTTCTTCAGTTTGATGAGGAATGTGCTGTAGATGGTTCTATACAGAACCTTTTTGAAAAAAGCTCTGTATAGTGCCAAAAAGGGTTCTTCTATTATTAGAATCTTGACATTGTAAATACACCAGAACCCTTTTTGGGGCTATATAAAAACAGTTTTCTGTATTAAAGATCCCTTAAAGAACCATCTTTTTTTAAAGGGTTCTTTGAATGTTCAAAATTCTATATAGAACCATTTTCTGTACTAAAGAACCCTTGAAGAACCATCTCTGTTAAGAGTTTAATGAAAATAAAATGCTCATTATAAAATGTTCACACAATTTCAAATGATATCAAAAAGTAAACAAAAAAACACAATTACCAACTTATAAGGTTTTAATAACACAAAGACCTATTAAGTTTAGCCTTTAATGAAGCATATATTTTATGTTTAAATAGTTGTAGTTGTAATACATTCAACCAGGCCTTCATTTGTTCCAGAACAGTCAAGAATTCCTGATATGTATTAAAATTTAATTATAATTTAAAATGATTAAACAAAAAGCATGATCATATTTTGATACATTTTGTATATGTAATCCCAGAGAATTCATTTTTCTAAACAGATTGCTTACTTTTCTAAATACGAAAACTCACAATATGTTGGGTTACCTCAAATAGAAGCTGACTGTTAATGGGCAAACATTTTAAGCCTGGATTGCAACACAAAAAAATTAAGCCTGGATTGCAATATTGTCATTGTAGTGTCATCATTTACAAATTAAGCTCTACATTCAAGCCACAGTTTGATTCAGCTGGCCGATGATTCTGTATTCTTAATGTACTATGAGACTAGAAGTGAGAGGTAAAAAGAACACTTGTGGGAGTTACTGATTGGTGTTCAAACAGTCCTGGTACACTAGATGCCCAGAATGTACATTCTCCACAATATTTTTTCACCTAAACCTATGTTTATAAGTTGCCATGATACATATTTTTCCCAATAAAATATATTGTGCCACTTTAAAAATCACATTTTGTTTTTCTTGGGCCTGCGGCAACATACTTAGGAACACCAAATTATGCTGCTAAACCACACCCACTTCATCGCATGATATGTTTACTTTCAGAAAAACTCACCTGCCCTACTTCAGCCGTCCCTGATTACAGGTTTTAATATTCCAAACATTGCAGAGAGCCTTGTTGTCTTACAGAGTCAGTGTGTTAGCAATTAATTACGCCAGACTTTGTCATGTTCATGGCTGCGGTCCTGTGAGTTGGTGCCAGACTTCTTTTCAGTCATGGAGCTCTGACAGTTACAATATTGTACAGTATGTATCTGATATTTTCATCACCTCACTGTTGGAGGTCTGTGAGCAAGTTGTAAATACCTGCTGAGGCAGCATGCGCCAGACAAAAAAAAGAAAGAGGGAGACAGAGAAAGAGACAGAATAGACTGACTGACTGGAGGGAGGAAAAACAAGCTGAGACAGGGCGTAAACTCGCTCTACACACTTAATGAAATGAGGAGATACATCCTTCAGCACGGCAACTCTACCCCACAGAGGCATGTTCAAAAACAAATAAATAATGAGCTCTTCATGCTTCCACTGTCCTCTACATGAAGAAACACTGTCTCGATTAGCATTGGAGGCTTTTCTAGCTTGCAAACATCCGTGGCCAGCCAGATGATGAAGAGCACAGAGAAAATAAGGTGCTTCCTGACAGGAGTGGCATCTGTACTTGCTAATCACAGAGTTGCTTCTTCAGGCTCAGCGTCAAGTCCGCTTCTTAAGTCCTCTAGCCTGGGGCACAGTCAGCCCTCCTGGTCTATTAGCTGACAGGAAGTGCTGATTTGCCCTCTCACAACTCTTCACTCAGCCTGTTTTCAACACGACATAGTTGCCCTGAGCTACGACAAAGACCAAAAATGCATTCCTCTCTAACAAGGTCAATTCCACCAGGTCTCAAACTACAACTGTTTATCCAGCCTCAACGTCTCTAGCTAATTAACCTTTTCTTCCCGTACAGGGCTCAGAGACTCCAACCCTTTATGTCATTGGATAGGTTACATTTCTTTCTCGTACTCCTTGGCCATAATGGGGAAGGCTGACCTGTAGCGTCCAACCAAGGTCACTGTGTCTTGGTTGAAAACCCAAGGGCTTGGCCAACAACTTAGCTCCTGAGCTTGATTAATTCTTCATGACCAAGAAAGTAAAAAGGGAGTCTGGGCTGAAGTGGGGGGCAAAAGGGGGCCATCTGGAAAGCTTCATAAACATGTCTATCTTTCCACGCTTTCCAAAGGGTTCTAGGAAAGTCGTAAAAATGAAAGCAGAGGTCCCTGTTTGCTCCAAATGTTTTCTTTCTTCTTCTGGAGGCATGTCCATTGTGCACATGCTCACTCTGGGCTGAGTAAGTCCTCATGGACTTAGTGGAGGGGGAGTCCACCGGGTGGTCACGGCATCTTTATATACTCTCTGTAGTCCCATAAACACACAAATTAGAGAAATCTCCAGTTAATGACAAGCACTTCAAATAAAACTTCAGTGAGCAGTTCTTCAGTGTTATATAATGCTGCTTTATCTCTATTGTTAATAAAAGTGTTTAAAAAGTGCTTTTCAGAGTGTTGCCACAAAAAAACACTGTTGTTTGTAAAGAATTTTAAAATGGACGACCCAAAAGAACCTCCACATAATATATATATTTTTTTCAGAACCATAAATCCAAGCCGTGGATGATTTAGGTAGGTTATAAGAAAAGAGAAGAGCGATCTGAATGTGATTGATGCATAAATGCACTTTGGTGTATGAGAATAAACGTAAGCCCATGAGAGCAAGCTCATGAGAGTAGAAACTGAAAAAGACAGCAGATGACAAATGATGCTACAAAGAGTATGATAGCACAGACATGCATCCTGCCACAGTACCAGTGCAGTGTCTTCCCCAGCCCCCCATTGACTCTTGGCAGAGAGTTCTGGAGATGTCTCTCATTACGGCCAGCTCAGGGATGCCTTATCACTTTGCCAGAAGGTCAATGTATACTGCATGCATTCTTGCTGATTTTGTGTGGTTTCCATTATCTGAAACATCCTTCTCTTTTAAAAGGCTTTCTAAAGCCTTCAGAGGGGTCTTCTCCATTACATGCATCACAGTGTGCACCACTACACTTCAGCCCCTAAACAAACATATGTGGCCAGCCTCAGAGAAAAGAAAACAGAGTTCACAAGATCAACTTTGTAGCAATAATTTTTTAGACCACAGGGCACAATATGATTAGACGCCAGACTGATGCAGTGTGTGTGTGTGTATGTATGTGTGAATGTGTGTGTGTGTCTAACTGTCTTCTTTCTTTCTCTCACTCCATGTTTTAATGCATATATAAAGAAGCTGATGCTGTTTACACAGCAACATGAAAACATTTTTTGAGCCCTTTATTAACCACACCAGACATTATCTTTGTTAAAAGATACAAGGCAGAAGCCAAGATTGCAACATGTAAAGATATAATGCTGTTGAGAAACATTCCATTAATGCAATATATGTGTAATGCAACAAATATGTGAATACACAATGCACAACAGAGATTTACAGAAGATACATTCTGCAGAGACTGACTCACTCACTATCTTACAAGATCTATGGTTTGACTACTTGCTGGCTGTCATGTTTTCACTAAAGACAACAACTCACCCACTGCTTTCAAAAGATATATTCACAAGTTCCTAAAATGACTCGGAATTATCTGTCTTCCTGCATGAACATCCCATATAATGCTATCTGATCTTCATCCACGTCATAATATTAAACACAGATTGTTTTACATAACAAACAACAGATTTCAAAAGACAGTCTGTTCATTGAACAAACAATTGATGCAATCATGGAAAAAGTATGTGAACCTCTACGATAATGACCAGTAATTGGAGCCTGAAGTTACATTCAGTTCCGGTGTTGGTTTGAGCTGGCCTGCTTTTTCTACAAAAATTTGGTTACAGTCCATTTATAATTTAATTTTGTTAGAGCTTGACTGAAAATATCTCAGAAAAAAAATGTGAAAAACACACCTGGACATCCATTACAACAGTTACACAGTTTATAACAGCAAGAAATTAAGAACTGCTGGTATTGCATACATCTAAATTCCTGCCCACCTCAAGTTTGATGTAATTTACCCAAATGTTCCACAGTTTAATTAGAACATCAATAAAAGAATGAGAAAGATGAGATTAAGACGTGAAAAGTAAGCATCTGAAAAGTTAACGTGTGAAAAGTTAACGTGTGAAAAGTTAGTGTGTGAAAAGTTAGCTTGTGAATGTTAGTGTGTGAGAAGTTAGCATCTGAAATGTTGACATGAAAAGTTAGTGTGAAAAGTTAACGTGTGAAAAGTTAGCTTATGAATGTTAGTGTGTGAAAAGTTAACGTGTGAAAAGTTAGCTTGTGAATGTTAGTGTGTGAAAAGTTAACGTGTGAAAAGTTAGCTTGTGAATGTTAGTGTGTGAAAAGTTAACGTGTGAAAAGTTAACTTGTGAAAAGTTAGCTTATGAATGTTAGTGTGTGAGAAGTTAGCATGTGAAATGTTGACATGAAAAGTTAGTGTGAAAAGTTAACGTGTGAAAAGTTAGCTTATGAATGTTAGTGTGTGAAAAGTTAAAGTGTGAAAAGTTAACATGTGAAAAGTTAGCTTGTGAATGTTAGGGTGTGAAAAGTTAACATGTGAAAAGTTAACATGTGAAAAGTTAGCTTGTGAAAAGTTAACATGTGGAGTTAGCAAGTTAAATGTTTGCATGGAAAAAATACCTTTAAAAATCTTTAAATATAATGAAATATCAAAAATTCAAATCAAATATGTAGTATTTATTTACTAACAATTAGCAGAGGCGGTCGTGGGCTGTTGTTTAAGGTACTAAAAGTACACAAAATGTGCACTCATTCTGTCTGTAGATTGAGTTTTGTATTTTTATATGTGAGTTAACTTTGAGCAAAGTAAACGTTTATAATTCCCTTAGACAAAGAGCTGAAGTCATGAAATGGTGGCTATTCACAGTGTTTGTGTTGTAAAGCAAACCTTGACATTTCACACTTAAAAATTGTTTGGTAAGGTTCTCAGGCTGTATTAATCAATATTAGCCTGTGTTCTATTATATTTCTTATCTAGTAATTGCTAAAAGCCAGTACTAGCCTCAGTATCGTTAGTTTGTCCCATAGAGGTCAATATAAGAATGTTAGCCTATTAGCATCTAATCACTTTCTCTACTTGTGTGATTCTGTATGTAATATTTAAACAGACACAACATTTATAAGCTTCTGTAAGGCTCTTAACACAGAAAACATGTATTTGCTGTTTGAATATTTGTTTCACTTATTTGACTATTAACATTTAGTATTCATGGAATTCATATTGATGTTGTATGAGATACATTTTAGATAACTTTTGAATGTATATTTTATATATAGGTGTGACTATATAATTGTATAGGTATTGCATTTTATTTTATTTATTCTTATTCTTATTCTTAAACTGCAGACAAGCAAAAATGTTCTTTTTGGAGAGCAGTGGCTTTCTCCTTGCAACCCTGCCATGCACACCATTGTTGTGCAGTCTTCTCCTGATGGTGGACTCATAAACGTTAACATTAGCCAATCTGAGAGAGGCCTTCAGTTGATTAGAAGTTGCCCTGAGGTCCTTTGTGACCTCGCTGACTGTTACACGCCTTGCTCTTGGAATGATTTTTGTTGGTTGACCACAAGTTGGGTAACAATGGTCTTGAATTTCCTCCATTTGTACACAATCTGTCTGACTGTGGATTGGTGGAATCCAAACTCTTTACAGATGGTTTTGTAACCTTTTTCAGCTCTTTAGAAATGTCTTTTGTTTTTGCCATGATACATTTCCACAAACGTGTTGTGAAGTGCAGACTTTGATATATCCCTGTTCTTTAAATAAAACAGGGTGCTCACTCACAGCTGATTGTCATCCCATTAAAAACAACTGACTGTAATTTCACATTCAAATTAACTGCTAATGCTAGAGGTTTATGTTTTTGCTACTCACAAATATGTAATATTGGGTCATTTTCCTCAATAAATAAATTTAGAATATTTTTTCTAATTCTTTAACTGGGTTCTCTTCATCTATTTTTAGGACTTGTGTGAAAATCTGATGATGTTTTAGGTCATACTTATATATAGAAATATAGAACATTCTAAAAGGTTAACAAACTTTATAGCACCACTAATATATATTATGCTTTATATTTTACATTCTTCAAAGTTGGCACATCTTGCTTAGATGCCAGCTTTCTTGTCATTTTCTCAGTCACCTTTATGAGATAGTCACCTGGAAAGGCTTTCAGTTAACAGCTGTGCTTTGTTAAGAGTTAGTGACTTGCATTTCTTGCCCTCTTAATGTGTTTGAGACATCAGTTTTGTGTCTACTTTGAAGAATCTAAAATCTAAAACATATTTTGGTTTTGTTTAAAATATTTTAAATTTACTACATGATTCCTTATGTGTTCCTTCATAGTGTGAATGACTTTAAAAAAAATAAACAAAAAACGAAAAATAAATAAATAAATAAATATATAAAATGAATGAGAAACTTTTGACTTTTACTATGTGTATATATATTCACACAACTATAGATGTAAGGTTTTGGTTTAACAAAAAGGTTTATTGGATATTTTGTGAAAGCATTTTTTTTATTTCTTGTCTTTAACTCAACCATATCTTACAAGAGGAATCCAAAGCAATGACCACAAAGAAACAACTCCCAACTACACAGTGTAGGACACAGTATAATTTCCCTATTATTACAAAAATTGTTTGCAGGCCTCACTTTTGAAACAAATGTGTAGTGACATGAGAGATGGTTCTAATCAAAACCTGTAATCTTAAGTAATTCTTTATACTAGGAAGGTCATCTACTGAGACCCAATTCTTTCCTGTGGACCCTTGGACCTTATTGACTAAAACACACCCCAGCATGTATATATATATATATATATATATATATATATATATATATATATATGGACTGAATAAAATATCTTAGCAACAATGTTAACATATCTAAGAGTACTGACATCAATACCTGCAGCACCTAGCAAGCACCTTAAGAAACAAAAATACCCTGTTTAAAGTCCACTTTGCTCACATAAGCTGCTACAACAAGCAATGTAGGATTAAGTTAATTATACAGGTGAGCATTTAGCAATAAAATGAATACAAACATTTCTTAATGATGATGCACACTGAAGAATGATGTCTTTCCCAAGTTCACCTAAATGATGTCAGTGGGGATTCAGTGCCTTTGTTTAAAGTTGCTAATTAGTATACTTGATGTGTGCTAAATGAGCTGACATTCATATGATAATGACATGGTAATTCCAGACATGTCATTCATTGGTGGTTTCACATCTATCTCATAAACATTCAATGTAGGGTTAGTGGCTGAGGAAAACACAGTTGCTGAGCCAACTCAAAATCATTAAACTTTAGGAATAAAACCACATATAATTTCTTAATATTGTAATGGCCAATGTGTAGCCAACACCTCTGACGTGTTTATTCAGTTCAAGGCTCAAAAGGATTGGCTATAAGATTTGGCTAAAAAAATATTTTAGATTCCAGAGGGTTAATAGTAAGTGAAAAATCATTAAAAAATAAAATCATTGTAACAAATAAACATTCCAATGTTTGAGAATAATTTTATGTCTCAGCATTCATTTTGGGTGGTGCTGTTAAATG
The DNA here is from genome assembly GCA_036984385.1 of Crenuchus spilurus. Taxonomy (NCBI): domain Eukaryota; kingdom Metazoa; phylum Chordata; class Actinopteri; order Characiformes; family Crenuchidae; genus Crenuchus; species Crenuchus spilurus. The sequence continues at coordinate 70,103 of BRDA01005887.1, read as the reverse complement.
TTCATCTTTTGAGATGATCTGAACATCAGTCATCCAGTCAAAAAATGAAGTCTGCAATACAAGTCCAGCTGAAAGTTTGCTCCCTGACCCTTGAGCGATCACAGTAGCTTAGTGCACTACTAATATGTTATCAGTGTTTATATCATCCACGCTTCAAAAAGAGTTCAAAGGAAGCTCTTGTAGTTCCAAGAGATACGTGACAGACAGAAAGCTTTCCAATCATTGTTCAGGCAGGAGGCCAAAGTGGAACATTATCTGCCTGAAGAATTTGTGAGACTCGTAAACAAAACGTTACTAATGCTAATGCTCTAAAAAGCCCCGTTCAGGAGCCAAGGACCTCAACTACAAACATCAGATGGAGTAACAATGAGGGACATCGCTCCCCAAAAAAAGACACCTTGCGTGAACACTGCCTTGATTTTTTCCCTTTGATTAACATGCCTTTATTTTTCCTCTCCCTTTGCCCTTTTCCTGCTGCATAGCTGATGTGCCCAGTCTTGTCCTGTGCAATCGTTTCAGAGACAACGTAGAAGGAAATCAAAGGACGCTATTGCATGTGATTGCACAATAAGGATGAATGTGTAAACAAGCTCAGGAACTTGTGAACACTTACCCACAGGGGGTGGGGCACTGCTGGGCACAGCGCTGAGGCCTGGGATGGTTGTGGCACTAGAGGTTGGCAGAGAGGATGTTCCATGGATGGGTGTGGGCACAGTTGCAAGCCTCCAGTGGAAGGATGTTGAGGCAGTAGAGCTGCCAGTTGGTGTGATCTGTGTCCAAGAAGAAGTGATGTCCTCTACAAGCAATTCATCTTCTTCCTCACCTCTAAGAAGGTCCAGTAGATCAAGTTCTTTTTTGGTAGACGTGTCCTGGGTAAGAACACGGCACAGAAGGAGCAAGCATATACCGAGTCCCAGCAACAGCACTAGCAAGGTGGGTAAGATTATCCTCCAGCAGTCTCGTTTACGCCCACGCCAATGGGACAAGGGGTAACCGTGAAGCCCTGCACTCCTCTGAGCTTCAGCCGCAGCCCCAGATATGGCTGCCACTCCATGACCCTCACACAGTGACACCAGCAAGACAGGTAAAGGATATATGGACACATCAGGGTCCATCTGGGGTTTCAAAATCTTGCTGGCTCTCTTCTTCCTAATTCTTGATCTAAGGGCTCTCACAGAGGTAGTCTCATCTCCACTAAGCATTCCATAGTATAATCCCCATCACTTCTTCTCCATCGCAGTCTGTTGTTCTCTATACTGCTGAACCAACATACACTCATACACATACCCATGCTGGTGTGGAGTGACAGCATGCCTCTGGTCTTCCCCCAGCCCAGACATCAGGCCTCCACCCCCCTGCAGACACATACACACGTATCCAAAGGGACAAAGAACTCACGCACTGCGGTGGGTGTGAAATGGTGGCGTCAGGGTCCTAGCTGGCAGTCTTATGGGAGAACTGTATCTGACCCCACCCATCCTCCCCAACACCAGCCTGCAGCCCCCTCACAGCTGCCCTGCTTGTCACGGCTACAACTGCCAACATGCACACACACACACACACACACACACACACACACACACACACACACACACACACACACACACACACACACACACACACACACATGCACATATAAAGCATCCACACTGATGGGGAAAACAGAGATCCTCACCATCAAAACAGACTTAATGAGGTAATGAATACTTGGTGGGGAAGACCACCAGCAACACCAGGAAACACAGAGTGCATGAGATAGGTAAGTGGGTGGAAGTGGATTAGATCAGTTTTTGGATATTGTTTGCTGGACTAAGGTTGAGCTCAAATTTCATGGTACTTTTCCTACCGTTTACCAGATTTTGACCCTTTTTTATCCTTTCTTTCACTTTCCAACTTTATTGAAACATCCTTCCCTTGCAACAATGTACTGTGGTAGTACCATGGTTGTGTGATTGTATTATATTGGTGAACCCCTCATGTGTTATTGGACAATACCATGATGGTAGTACCACGGTACTACAATGGTAATACTACTAGTTTTTCCAAAGTAGATACTTTCAGTTGCACTACTGTAGCATTACTATTGTAGCACCATGATACCACCATCATAGTAGTGTACAAAAACATGCTTCTACCATGGTTCTTTATTACAAGGTTTGTTTAACCTTAAAAATGACTCTGGCCAAGCGTTTGACTTTTTGTTTATGAATTTATAACAGTAGAATTGTGGTTTATTCATCTGATAGTGACTGATAGTGCCAATGCTCCTAGCCATTCTTACAAGACAACATAAAAGTAAGGTGAATATCATTAAGAATGTCACATTCCATTCAGGTTTGGGCAGAATCTTACTGAGATACAACTGGGCTCAAATAATAAATCTGATACTGTGTCTTCTGATTCAGGTGCAATGTTCTTGCAACATATTCAGGTTTGGTTTGAAAAACTGTCAAATACATTTTTACAAAGCTCTTTGTGGGCATATGTGGTGATGCACCTTCATGTGGATAAAGAAGCAAGGAAGAATAGATGTCCTGCTTGTGTGTCCTCGGGTGAAGAGCAGGCAGAGTGCACCTTACCCTTCTAGCCAACAAGCCCAAGAATCTGACCCACAGGTCAAAGGCCAAACAGGCCCCATATTTGACCAACAGTCTGAGCACGAAAGCTCTTAAGGAAGCATTATAATCTGAAACACTCTTTCCTACACAGTCATGCATGCACACTCACACTAATCATGGTGGGGTCAAGCACCAGAAGTTTAATTCAGTAACCTATTTAGAACTTAGTCAAGTTCATTCATTTTACTGTTGAATACTATAGAATTAAGTCAATATATCAATATATACCAAGTGTAGGGGGGTGAATGTGAGGCTGTATACAGTGATGAAGATCAAAAATTTATAGAGTGAGAGGCTGGTCAAAGTTCCTTGGCCCACGTTAAAAAATAGGTCAAGCCACAACTCCACTCAGCATGTTTCATGGTCTATACACACACACACACACACACACACACACACACACACACACACACACACACACACACAGAGTCCATCCAAATGCCATTCACAAAGGAAACAAGTAGACAACATGATGTATATCAAGGTGTTTGGCAGAGTTTGTTGTTGTTGATGTATTTATGTAAAGTGGCTGATTGCTGTTGAATTAGGGCGCCTGTCAGCAGGCCTGTGCTCCAGACTGTAAATACAGCAAAGCTTGGCATGAATCTCCCTGAGTGAGGGCCCCTCACTGGGCCGCCCGTAGCCCCCCACTGCTCAGCCATTGCAATCAATGTTATCGATCCACTTACAGGTACTTCACATTCAGCCTTCACTGCAGCCTGATGGCCAGAGAAGATTTCTAGCATCATTTGAGCTCAGTTAATCTTGTCGTTTGTGCCATCAGAGAAAGTGAAATATCTGCTAAAAAACCGAGCAAGACGTAGGAAGAGAAATGGGAAAACGAAGAGCAGGAAAGAAAGGGTTAGGGAGATGGAGTATGAGCTAGACAAAACGGGGGTGTTGGCTTTTTATGTAAAAACTGTCATGCAGAGTATGGACGCTTTGGAAGAATGATGGCATTGTTTTATTAGATGAAATATCTGTACCTGAGGAACAACTGATGAAAAAATAAAACATGGCGAGTGGCATGATTGACAGAGCTTGAACATTAGCCTGTGGTCTCTGACTGAGGGTTAAAAACCTGCAATAGAGGTAAGTGATGGTTTACATAAGATAAGTTAGCAGAAATGGATTAGCTTTCGTCATACAGGCAGGTGTTGTGTGCATTGTAGCATTTGTGAGCTTCACAGGACTGAGTGTGAGTTTTTGTGTGAGTGAGAGAGAGAGAGAGAGAGACAGAGAGAGAGAGAAAGCGAGGGAGAGAGAAAGAGAGAGAGAAAGAAAGAGAAAGAGTGAGAGAAAGAAAGAGAGAGAGACTGCTGCTGCTGGTGGGCCCCAGCATGACTGATGAGGTTGGAACAATCAGTCGCCCAGCTGCGTTTTCCATCAACACATTCCTCTCATCTCACGCTCTCTCCCTCTTTCTCTCTTGCTTTCTCTATGGCTGGAGCAGCGCCCCCTAGGGACAAGATGTTTAAATGATCAAAGCTCATTTCTGAAGAACACTCGGCAGCAGAAACAGTATTGTGGTCATTACTCAACATTACAACACATGTAGACCTCAATGGAGGACAATCACTTCACTAGCCATTTAACCCACAGAAGATACAATTATTGATTGAAAACATTGAAATGATGTCATTGTATAAATGCAGGCTGTCAGCAGAGGTGTATGTAAGTACAATCTGAATCAAATGAAAAGTTATTGTTGTGCAGTACAGTCTAGTTTTGTGGAAATAAATTAGGTAAAAATCATGTGTACCTCTAAACAATCAAACAAACATTGCTCAATGCTATAAACACAGAATATAAGCCTAATAATATAATTAATTAATGTGTAAATTCAACAGAAATGTGATCAAATATGACAAAATTATAAGCAATGAATAACAGTGAATATTCTCCAGACTTCTTAGAGAATGTATCCAAACTGACGAGTGACAAGTCTGGAAGCCACAATGATAAAGCCAACCAAGGTGAAATAAAGGAACTAAACGTGAGTGGAGCTCAGGGTGCATCGCTGAGAGTAGTGAACCTTGCCAGAGACAGAGACTGACCCATGCAAAAGTGTGTCGGGCTGACAGTCTCAGAGCCTGCAGGGGAAACACGAGTCGTGACTCCACTGAAGCATGAAGCCCACACCAAACGTTTTCTAAACACTCTGGATCTTACACGCCAGGCATAAAGACAGGGCCAGACTAAGGACAGCGCCATGGCCTCAGTACTATACAATGTCAGAGCAATTCAGTGTCTGAGGACTCAAGACTACAAGTTGAGATGGCTGTTTTGAAACCCTCATGACCTTGCTGGGCCTGTGTTTGCACTCTGGTAGGTTCTGATGTAAATGTGAGATGAAGGCACGATAGGCCTATTCTTTATGAGGACAAATCAGCTCTGCCCCTGCATGAGAAAACGTTTTAGATTATTGTAGGCTGTGTTCCTTGTAATTTTCTAGATGATTACTTTTGCTCTGAAATGTGCAATCGTTAGCAGCTGATGACGAGGGTGTGGATTATTTTTTTTTTTTGCTTACCTTCCCCTTTTTAGTTCCAGCCTTGGGCAACTAAATAATAATAAATAAACAGGCAGATCAGGAGTGTGGGTCTGTGTTTTGGGTAAATGTAAAAATAAGGGCTTTTACTGTCTTTTTAACCTCTAAGTTGTGTTTACGTGGTGGTACATGGCAAACGTCAATTTAGATATACTATTATTCATTGTTTTGGGGAATCAATGGAAAATTCTGACACTGCCTGCACTAATGTCCTGTCAAGAGACAGAAGAGTAGAATTTTCCCAACATGAACCCAGCACTGGACATTGGCTATTGGCACAAATGCTCTTGAGCAATTTCAAAAAGAAAAAATTGTTAAAAACATTAACGTGTGTTCAAAACACAACCACGAAAGACACTGCTATGCAGTTTTAAAATGATGGCTCATCAATGGTTCTTTAATAAAGACAATAGTTGTACATAGAACCAAGAATACTCAAAGAACCCTTTGCATGGTTCATCTTCAGATTGATGTTGTACATGGTTCTATATAGCACCAAAGGGGTTCCTCTATAATTACAAACTTAACATTGTAACAATAGCAGAACCCTTTTTAGTGGTATACAGAACATTTTTCAAAAAGGTTCCACATAAAACCCTATACAACACATTCTTCATCTGTCATATGCAAATCAATACAAATGTTTCTTTGTATTTGGCGTGTTCATGGTTCTATATAATGAAAGAACCATTTTCTTGACTTTTACATATTTTTAAAAAGTACTTTTAAAGTTTTACACAACTGCATGCTGTTGTTATTTTTATATACTGTTTCAAGTCAAGTCAAATTTATGTATGAAGTGTTTTTTTACAACTGATGTGACAAAGCAGCTTTACAGAGTTAGTAATGACAAAACACAAAATCCCCAGTGAGCAAGCCAACGGCGACAGTGGCAAGGAAAAACTCCCTCAGAGCTTGAGGAAAAAACCTTGTGTGGAACCAGACTCACATGGGGGACCCATCCTCCTCTGGTCAACTACAGTTTAAATGTAATTGTGCAATTGCAAAATTAACTACACTCCAGGTTGCAAATGCATAGTCCTTATCACCAGATTAGCTTCTATATGTCTAATTTTTTTCATTTGCTTTCAATGGAACAATACTGTATGCACAATATTTTTCATCAAATCTAAATTAATGGCAGCCATGAGCTCAGGATTTGGGAACCAGCCTTGTGACCAGCCTCAATCCCCTAACCAACAGGTTAGGACTGAAGGTGCCTTGAGCAAGGCATCTAACCTCTGAGCATGGATCTGGCTGCCCACCACTCACATGCTCACTGCCCCCTAGTGTGTGTATATGTTTAACTGCATGGATGGGTTAAGACGTCAAATTCCTCTGTGCTCAATGAGCGTGCACTTTCACTTATAATAAAAACATTTCCTCTTCTATTACTAACACGAATGTGTCATTGTTTAAAGATGTGACTTTTTCTTGCTTTAATGAGCTACAAGTGAAAAATAATTCATATTTTTGTTCTCATCAGTGGATACGTTCCTGCTTGTCCACCATGGCAGTGAGACATCACACTTGTCAAGCTTTATCCTTTAAGAGACCTCTGACCCAACCACCTCTTTAGAAAACACAATCGCCTTAAACACACTCACAGACACACAGCTGAACATATATGCATATGTGCAGGACCACCATGCAGCAGGTGGTGGAGGGTAATGAGACTGAGCCATGGCTTTCCCTAGTCACAGCATACACAAACAATGGTCAGCAGTTGACATGCAGGCAGCCAGCCCTGGGGGCAGTAGGATGATGGCTGCTGTTCATCTTCATTAACTGTAGCCACCAGATACAGAGTTTCGCACCTCCTCTTTCTCCATTTACAGCTCTCTTTGTCTCTGCACAGACTTGGTTAACATTTTTCCAGACCACCAACAGTAACCACCAGTGATATTAATGAGAGCATTTACCCTACCCAAATAGCCTCCATGTGCAGACCCCCTAGTGGTCATTCTGCAGGTGGAACTGGTTGTTTTTTTTTTTTTTACTGTATTAAATCTGCTGTACATGTACCATACAGCATGTGCACACACAGCACTTTCTGTGTACTACAAGACTTTCTGTTACTGTTAGGGTGACCAGACGTCCTCTTTTACCCGGACATGTCCTCTTTTTGAGACTTAAAAAACATGTCTGGGTGGAATTTCACAAACCTCCAGGATTTTGTTGTATTCGAGAAGCATTTCGTTCACAAACTAGCCTCGACCTCTCCCTTTTCTGTTTGGTTTGCTTGAGCGAGATGTTACGGTATATTAAATGTACTTGGGCGAGCATTAGGACCCAGCAGAAATCCAAGCCGGTTTCACTTTAGGCCACCCACAACATCACCAATTGGCTCTGCCGTTTCTTACTAACATGGGATTGGCCGTCGCCACTATCACTCCATCAAACAGCGTCTGTTTTCACCTGTAAGCTGTTTACATATTGAACGTTTGTTCTGTCTGTGTCACGTCAGCAAGACATATTTTAATATTAGAGGTTTAATAATAAAATTAATAAAAATTAACTATTGAGTCTATGTCTGTGTGCATGTGTCTACCAGTCTGTGATAAGCCATCTATTTACATGCCTCTAAGTATATTGACCATACAGTCAAAACATAAGTGTAACATTGGTGATAATGAGCTGAAGTGAAGTTGACTGAAAAGGACTGGGTGATAATGTTATGCTACATGCTTTTAACAGTTTATTATTTTTAATAATATGTAATAACGTGTTAATATTTTATTAATGATTAATATTAATTTTCTTTTATTATTCATAATAAATGTAATAGTTAATATTAGTATATTATTAATAGTAACTAGTAATTATTAATAAATTTGTCAATATTTATTAATAATTAATAATAATAATACAATTTATGTTCAAGCACCAAAAAAAAAAAAAACTTGCTGAGGTGTCCTCTTTTTTGTCATCTCAGATCTGGTCACTCTAGTCACTGTATAATAATGGCTTCTTTTCTTACTGAAAACCCTCTGCTTTTTTACTGAAAACTCATTCAGAGGACAGTTAAGTGCTTATTTTTTTGTTTCAGCAGTAGAACTTTGCTTTTGTAGAGAGGCGATGACCCTCATATGAAATATTTTGTCAGAAGAACATTTGTTCTAGTCAAATATAGTAAGGTCAGACAGTACTGCCGTACATGTCTATAAATGAACTGGTCAAATAGTTGAAACACGTTGGTACGATCTGGTTTCATAGAATAAGAACTCAATCAGCTATTGTGTGCATGTAAACACAGTTACTGACAACTCTCAACTACTTATGCTAACTTTTTAACCCTTTAACCTTCTGCTTAACCATTTGGTAGAGCACACTTCAGTCAATGTATCTTATTGAAGAAGGTGTTGAATGTAACACAATGTGATTGTGCCATCTCTACCAATGGGTAGAGGTATGCTGGGCTAAGAAACATCTGGTAGAGCTCACTAGAAATGCAATACTTTCTTGTCTGAATGCAAACCAGCAGTGCTTCATAGAATACCACAAGGAATGAATATTAAGGAGCACTTGGTTGGGGCAGAAGCAAGGTCAGAGCAGGTAATGGCATTTCGATTGACCACCCCACTTGTAAGTTGTAGGTCAATCATATGATAAGTCTGCAGACATTGGAATTGTAACATGATTTTGGCTAAAAGCTTTTTAAACTTAATATAGATATAAAATCCAGAGTGTAAAAGTACAAAGTTACAGAGTGAAGACACTTACATACTATGTAGATTTCTGGCAAATTATGGTCAATAGATTTGAGATTTTGACGCATTAGCTAGCTAGCTAGTTAGCTCGCTAATATTATTGTTAAAGAAAAAGAAATGTAATGCTATCATTACTAGCAAACTTTGTTTAGAAACTCCACAAATAGAGAGAACTACTGAAAGAGACATTTATTTTCATCATTCTCATTGGTATTTCGGAGTAATTACACCAGCATTCACTATATTAATGTTTTTAGTAAGGTAATGCCAGTGAAGAGGTCACATAGTGGTCATCATAATACTGTTTTGTATTCCTCAATTATTTAGTCTGTAGATGGAAATTAAGAGTTACTACCTCCACACAAGGCAAAAAAGGTGAAATTATTAAATATTAACAGAATGATTTCTCATTAATCATGAGTTATAGTTGGTAAATCCCCAGTTATAAAACATGGGCAGTGAGTGAGTGCCATCAGTGACCAGATGAAAGTGAATAAGAGTTATTTAAGCTTAAACGTAATAGAGTAATAATAATCTACAATTAGAGCAACCTACTGCATTCCAACTTGACCTATCATCCATTTCAAAATCAACTCTTTGTTTATTTCTACTCTAAAAGTTCATAAACAGACATTTTTGCATTTCATTTAAAAATATTAAATTTTCAAAGGACTTTCAAACCTTTTCAAAAGACATTGATTATATGCAGTGTTGCAGTCATGTTACATAAGCAGATATAACTGTAGTTTTAAGAGTCTTACCCAAATACTCTTATTTACAGTATGTTAACCCAGTTATAGAGTTGAACCTCATCTACAACATCATCTCTTTGATCTTAAGTATTGCTATGCTATGTCCACCCGGTAGAAACTTATGTCCCATTTTGGTCAACCCAATCAAAATGTTCAGGCTCTGTTAGACATGTAACTGGTCCTCCAGGTCTCTTCTTTATCTCTCTCTCTCTCTCTCTCTCTCTCATTCTGCCTCCACAATTCTCTCTCTCTTTCTCTTAGGTTTCCTTAGTTGTCTTTCTTTCTTTCTCTCCCTCTTCTTCTAACTCTTTCTTCCTCTCTATTCCTCCCCTCAATTCTCTTTCTCTCACTGCCCCCCCTCTCAGATAACACTGCGGCTCTATGCTGCAGCAGTCTCTCAGCACTGCAGCCTCGCACAGCAGTAGCCATTTCACTGATGACCTTAGGATGGAAATCAACCGAGTCAGTGTGCCGAATAAATTAAGGCCTCTCTCTCCCCTTTGTTCAGCAGAACAGGAGAGCAACACAAAAGATAAGAACTATCCTTGCTCCTTGTATTCCCCCCACACCCTCACCACCTTTGGCTGGCTGAGCTAAGCTAGGAAAACATTTTATCATACATTGTCAGTTCAAGGTATTTCCTGGACTGCTATATTAATCTATTACCCTAGCTTGCCTCAGTGTTTGCTCCCTCACTCTGTGATTCCTTTCGGCAGGTGCAGTTTCTGTATGGCCGAAAGGCATAAGAGGGGGTGTGTCTTTACCTGCTCACTACAGCAGACCAAGAGGTGTGAGACCTGATTTTAAGGCATTTTCAAAAGGCGAGACATATGTGCATGCACACTTCTGATCACACACATGCAAGCACACACATGTTTGTTTTTATTACTGCGCCTTCTCATCTGAGCTGATAATGTGCTATAATTGTCCTTTTTACAGGCTACTTTAAGTCAGTCACGCATTCCCACAATAACAAGTAATAAGTCATAGAAAATACGGAAACAGTATAAAATTACCTGGCAAGAAAGTCACAAAGTCATGCCAGGAGGAATGCTGTTCAAGCAGAGCCTACATACAAGAATGAGCATTTCTTTACACTTAAACACACACTTGTACAGCAGATACACACACACACATAATAATAATAATAATAATAATAATAATAATAATAATAATAATAATAATAATAATAATAATAATGTTTAAAATAAAGAATGAAAGAAAAAATAACCTGCAAATATAAAAAGTTGAAATAGTTTTTGACCAATGAAAAATTGGTTAAAGTGCATATATTAAATAAATAAAGGGCATTCATCTGGATATTGCTGTTTTCAGCACTCATAGGAAGGGAGAGGTGCCTAAAGATGTCCAGGGGCCTTGCAAGACCATTATCTGTCCCTGTGTTGATCCTGACATCCTTGGTTTACACTGTTTTTCTCTGGTTTTCCAACAAAGTCAGACAATTTTGCACTGATAGTTCTCTCTCTCTCTCTCTCTCTCTCTCTCTCTCTCTCTCTCTCACACACACACACACACACACACACACACACACACACACACACACACACACACACACAGTATCTGCCTGCTGCAGAACTCTCCATTCTGTACACATGACAGTGCAGGCTAAAGAAGGTGCTTACACTTGCCATCTTCGCCTACGGTAAAAGATACCTGGGGTAACTTTACTGTGGAAAAGCAGCCAACTATGCACTTACAGATGTGAGGAAAACCCTACATAAACACACTGGTGCACACACACACGCACACACACATACACACACACAGACTAGTTTATTTGGATTTTCTGCAATTGTTGTGGTAAGAACCAAAGCCTTAAACCTTCACCATAATATGAAATCTCTCCACAAGGACAACCACCCAGCCTTCTGATATCAGACATAATATAACAGCACATCTGCTCCCTCAGTCCAAAATCAGCCCATCAGATAAGACTCATAAGCCCCTAGAAATTCCAGCACTTAGGTATTACCAACAGTCTCTCCAATAGCAAGTCAGCTATACTGTTTCATATTTAAGCCAGAGAAAACAAAGCATGCTTATGAAAAATAACCATTTCACCTCATTAGGTTTAATGATCAAGGCACTAGCAGCTCACTGGCATGGCCACCCCCTAGAAATTGACAGTAGGTAGTTACATTTATATTGACAATATACTCTGTAGTAGCTATTTTTCTGATAGCGTACAGCATGCAGTGTCCAGTTCATTTAAGGGAGTAAAAAAGTAAATACATTTTCTTTCATAATTTATAAACAATGTAAAAATGCCATCAAAGGTACAGCATTAGGGTCCAATTAAAAGAGCTTTAAACATTCACTTTCCCAGTGAAATGATGCATATTTGTACTTTTATAGTAGAAAAATAAAGCTAAAAGACTCAAACAGACTGTATAGAGTTAATGACTCCATTCCTAAGAAAAATATTCACATTGGAATATGATGTAATTAATTTCCCCAATGGTACTGAGTGCTAGTCTTTTAATTCAAGGACACTTTCTAATTCAATGTATTTTTAGACATTCGTTTTACTGTTTAATTCCTTTTCAGTGGCAGTTATGTTGGTGGCAGCATTTGGTCTCTTTTGTTGTTGCACACAATTTGTTTTAGACTAAAATATCACAGAAATAGAACAGCAGCATCTAACAAACTTTAAGTCCTCTGCTGATAGATGTACTACAAAGTTGTACAGGTAAGACATTTTTTTAAGCTGATACTTTTTACTCCTACTCAAGTTTTGAAGCAACTTGTACTTCTTCTTGAGTCATTACTTTATTTGAAATGAGCATGGTTTTAGGCTACTCTATACACCTCTGCTCGCCCCCACGCAGAGAACAAATCCTCACTCCAGCCACTGATTCTGTCTGAGAACAGTGTGAATCGAGTTGGCCTTCTACTTACTTGGCTACTCCTATAACCAAATAAAGGTTCTTGGACATACAGTGGTTGTGACTAAAATGTACAAATCCATTCTTTAAAATAGAGCTTTCTAAATGCTGCTTTAAAACAAATGTAGGGATGCCAAAGAAATTGTAGATTGTATTGAATGCTCATATTTTCTGCATAACAAAATAAAAGTTTTTACTTAAACATACAGTTTAACATACAACTAAGTGTTGCAATGAGCTAAAAAAAATCATTGAAACCGGTTTCTAAATCATTCTTTAAAATAGTTACTCATTTTTGGTTCCTAATTTCTACATAATAAAATATTTAGATGTATATAAAGCTGTTAAAGTGAGTTAATATAATAATATTAATAATATGATTCATTACAGAAAAAAAAACCTAGAATACTTTTTAGTGGTGGTGAAATGAACCAGGAATCACAGTGTATTCAGTGTAAATAGTCTACAGCCATGCATTATCAACAGCCACTAGAGAACCTACATGTCTTCTGAGTTTATATAATGATAATAATTGCAGTAATAAATACAAAATAAATGTATCAGTCCATCACAAATGGTTTGTAAAAAATATTATTTTTTGTCAATACTCAAAATCTTAAAACGATTGTAAAGCATTTATCTTCACCAGCAAACATATTAATTACCATTTCATATCAATAGCTTTCTGTGTGAAAGCTTTAGGAAGCATTCAGTGTTCCAGACATTTCAATTATGAATGGTTTTGTTTACGTCTTACTAGTTTAATTATTTAGAATTTTAGAGGGAAATTGTCTTTATTAAACAAATTTATGAAAATTCAGAGCAAATTCTGAGGCAAACATGAATTGCAATACTCTTACTTAAAAAAGATATGAAGTAAGTTGCCTTATAATTCTGTTTGTATACAGTACCAGTCAAAAGTTTGGACACACCTTCTCAAGCACCGTTTTTATTCATTTATTTTTCCTACATTGTAAATTAACACTGAAGTCATCCAGACTATGAAGGAACACGTAAGGACTCATGTAGTAAACTTAAAAGTGTTAAACAAACCAAAATATGTTTTAGATTTTACATTCTTCAAAATAGGCACACAGCTGATGTCTCAAACACATTAAGAGGCAAGAAATGCAAGTAATGAACTATTGACAAGACACAGCTGTTGACTGAAAGCCATTCCAGGTGACTACCTCATAAAGTTGACTGAGAAAATGCTAAGAAAGCTGGCATCTAAGCAAGAGGTGCCTACTTTGAAGAATGTAAAATATAAAATATTTTCTGGTTTGTTTAACACTTGTTTGCTTACTAAATAATTTTATACGTATTTCTTTATAGTTTGGATGACTTGAGTATTAATCTACAATGCAGACAATTTGTAAATAATGAAAAAATCACTGAATGTCCAGAAGGTATGTCCAAACCTTTGACTGGTACTGTATAAGAGATGACAAAATAGAAGCACTTACAAAGTCTTACAGTGGTGACAAAAAAGTAGCACAACTAGCAGCTGCACAAATGTCATAGACAGGGACACCCTGAAACAAAGCTTAGTAGTTGCTCAACAGCTGGTGCAGTAGGTGTACACCTGGACTGAGACTGATAATCCATTTCCATAAGACAACTTAATCAGCTAAACAACTGGTACTGCTTAGATGGGGCATGACCTGGAACTGTGTGGCAAGACAAAACGAAATCCATGTTCATGTCCCAAAAGTACTCAGAGGTCTCACTGAGGAGCCTAGTGCATTGTATTTGTGCTAAAGCTTAATAAAAACCTAATGCAAGCTTAATACTCCCTGGAGGATAAAAATCGTCTATGGGTGTGCCCATGGCAAGACTCCATAAAAACACTGAAGCCAAGCTTGTCTTTCAGAATGAAGGAAAATCTGTCTTGCTCCAACAACTCCAGCGCAAAAGGCGAGAGCGAAGGCAATAACGTATTTATACAGCAGAAACCCATATCTCAGAAATAAATCATTTTACTTCACACATGCCCACTACAGAAGACATTTTCACAGCTTAGTTGTTACTACAGCAGAGAGAAAGTTAAATCACCCCATGGTTCACCACACATAACCTCCAAGAGGCTTCTTCACTATGAGTTAGCACACATAGACTGGATTAGCATCCCTATTGGGAACTTCTCAGGCCAATTTGAACCAAAGGAAACAGGAAAGGGATCAACCTTTGGGGTGACCAGAGCAATTTTGAACTAAAGCTCTGTTAAACAGGTGAAGTTGAGAGACAAAAAGTGATAAGTTTAGAAGAATACAAGGCTGATGAGATGCCAAACAGGGCTTTATGTAACAATCTCACAGAAGAACCATGTTTGTTTCCCTAAATATCCTTTCAATATATGGTTCTTTGTGTGTGTAGAACATAAAGAAAGAACATAAAGAAAGTACTCCCATGAAATATAAACTATACAGCAGAATACTTGACTAAAATACACTGGGTAGCTTCTGGGTGAGTACTGATTGATTTTTTGGTTGATCCTTAGTGTGTAACTAATGAGTATCCTTTACACATTTTCTACATTGTCTTAGAATAGCTATGTGGCAGGTAATGGGTATCGCATTTCTAATGGAGATTATGGGATGTCTCAGCTACTTTCAGTGTAAAACTGAGAGGATGTGTCAGAGACAGAAGACCCAAAAGGCAACTATAATTTCCAAAGTTTATATTGTACACAGCAGTAGTGAAGAACAAAAATACACTACCGGTCAAAAGTTTTAGAACACATTTTCACTTTTTTATTGAAAATGATTCAGTTTAATGTCTCAATGCACTCTGAAATGAAAGCATAAGAGTTAAATAAAACTCATCAATTTATTGACCAAAATGTATTGAAACATTGGTCTCACTCGTGACATTCTTTCTAAAATAGACATCAAATGTTCTTCAGACAGATCTTCACAAATCTGCTGCAGAAGTTCACATAAATGTTGGCACTTGTAGGTTTACTGCTTTCACTTTTCTGTCCAGTTCATCCAAAATCAGCTGGATGGGGTTTAAGTCTGGAGACTGTGCTCCACTCCATGTTTTCAAGCTGACCATCTTGTTGTTTTTTCCTGAGGTAGTTCTGGCAGAGCTTGGACTTATGTTTTGGGTGATTATCTTGCTGTAGGATGAACCCCTGACCAACTAGGCGCATACAAGAAACGTTCTAAAACTTTCAAAAACTGTTCTAAAACTTTTGGCCAGTAGTGTAAGTCCAAATTCATTATGTTGAGAAAATAAAATGTATAACATGCTGTTCAGGTCTAATATCAAACAATGAAGAACAGTTGCTTTACCAAATTATATCAAACAAATTTGTAGAGAGGACAAAATGTATCCTTCAAAATACACTCAGCATTGAGAGCTTCCAAATTTTTAAGATAACCGTTTCTAATGAAGTAGACTACTGAAATAAACGTCAGCAGGTAGACTAGGGCTTCATAGTCAGTGTTTCAGTGACAGATAGTAACTGAAACATGAAGAGAGAACCTCAAAATATAATAATTATCATGAAGAAACGTCTTAGCTCATCTATTACTTACTGCTTTGGACCTGAACGCTGCTTGTGCTGTTGCTGCTTCCCCCTTCATTCTCCACCACACACATATAATTCCCAGAGTCCTCCAGCCTTGCATTGGCAATCTGGAGCTTGGAGATTTTCCTGCAACAGAGAGACAGAAGAGTCATGGGACTTTACAGTGACTTGGGGAAAAGAACTGAAGTGAAATCCTCTAGATAGCCTGAGCCCAATCCAAACCTAGCAACATCAGATTAGAGACAAAAAACACTCTGCTTCCCTAAACAGCAGAATCAAATGTTTCAAAAGTTTAAAGAACTAATAACTGCAGTGTATCTTCTGTGTGTGTGAGTCAGATATGAAGTGTTCATATATAATTTCATATACTTCACATACAGTATGTCCTTCATATATATGATGTATGTGTGCACCTCTTATTGCACTGACTTACTTGGTTCCTCTGATCCTGACTTCTTTGCTCTTTTTCAGAATCGTGCCATCTTTGTACCACTTATAGTTAAGGGGACGTTTACCCGAGGCCTCGCACTTCATTGTTAGCTTTTGCCCCTCCTCCACCACCACTGGATTCCTCATAGGCTTTAGTGTAGGAGCTCCTACAGAGTGAGAGAAAGAGATAGAGACAGTCATATTACACTATTACACTTGCTCATTTGGTATTAGTGGACATATGTTGTAGCTCATTTATTATGTGTGGTAAGACAGAGATGGTGGAGTATCAAAATAAGAAATGCAGAGACATCTCAGCCACAAGATCTCTCAGCTGGCCAGATGATGTCACCAGAGACACTGGCAGAATTGGGCTCCGGTGTCCAACTGAGTATTTCATTTTATATTTCCATTCTCATCATGAATCATGGTTCACAGTTATGTTATTGCTGTTGTCTGTATTCATTGATGGATTATAGTCAGCAGAAATTAACTACTGAAGTGGTTAACTACATGAGAAACACCTTGCCCATTTCTGCTACACTCTTAGCAAAAAGGAATGACACAAAAATTATTATTATTATTATTATTATTATTATTATTATTATTATTATTATTATTATTATTAATAATAATAATGCTGTTGTAGTGAGTTTGTTGTAGTGGAGTCAGCCATAGCCTGGTGATTAGGGATCTGGTCTTGTGACCGGAAGGCACCTAACCCCCAATTGCTCCCCGGCTGCCAAGGATAGGGCTGCCCACCACTTTGGGAATATGTTCACAGCATAGTGTGTTCACAAGTGTGTGTGTTTCACTGCACAGATGATTTAAATGCAGAGGTCAAATTTCATTGTGTGCAATCTCACTGACAAACAGTTGAATCTATGTAAAACCAGTGCCTTTACCAAATTACCCTCTTTGTTAAAGAGTATTTCTGTGGTTTTGGGGGGAATTCTGTTGATTATACTAAAGCTTTTTCATTAACTGAGAACAGGGAAGAAAGCCTTGGCCTGTCTTCAACATGTCCTCAGCCATTATGTAAAAGAGAAATGCTGAGGCAGCTGGATGATGCAAAATGAACTCAACTGACATTCAAGCTTAGATAAGACACATACATTTGCATGGTTAAAATGCAGAAAAGGACGAGTGCTAACAAACTGTGGTTACAACATTTTACTAATTAGATAATATATACTGTATGTCGTACACATATACATCTTTTTAAATTATGTAAAACAAAAATGAAACCAAAAAAAAGACAAACAACAACAACCAGATGCTAATAGGTCAAATGCTAACAAAACAGAGGCTAACAGGAAATAATGAGATAAAGCACAGCTCATATCATGGCAAAAAGGACTGGGGCGAGGCCAGGACATGTGTCCATTCAATCACCACATGCCCAGACGAGACTCTACCCTCCCAGTCTGTGGGTTGCTGTATTAGGTGAGGTGGAGGACAGAAAGCTAGCTCTTTATAGCCACGCTGCTCCTGCCCTGCCTTGCTGTCACGATAGGTAACAGAGCACACACTAAGTGCTCCCTCAGGGCCAGGGCATGGGTCAGTGCAAACTTGTGGCCTTTTTCAAGGTGAGGTTATCTAAGCAAGTCGGCAATGACTCCTGCTGCATAAGCTAAAGTCATTTATTGAGTAAAGCATTGAATTAACTAGATAAAATATATACAATTTTCTCTTACAGTGTACTTTTGGAAATAGTTATGTTGGGTGACTGCATGTCATGATGCACCCTATTGAAACAAGTCATCATGTGCTTCCTCTAAGAAATAATCTCAGTCATGCGTCTTTATTTAGTTGCTTTACAGCAAAAGAGTCACAGAAAACAAACAGCCCGGCACACATAGGTAATGAGTTCAATTAAAATTCTAGACTGAGGTGTGCTAAAATAGTCAGCAGTCAGCCTAATTTAGGAATGACTGGCCCACTTTCTTGCCCCAGTACAGACAGCCCTTTTATGTGTGCTACTCAATTTTGTTTGGTGGCATTCCTGATCTAGCTCTGAGGCCAAAGAAGCCTGGTATAGCATAATAACAAAAGTGATGTGACATTCAATGGTGCAATGTTTGGAGTGCAGTGACACTGTTATTACTTCTCAGATTTCTACTGACATTGTGAAGCTACACAGCCTACATTCTTCAAAAAGCCTGCAGAGCTTACTGCTTAACACTTCAGAGACTCTGCTAGATGAACAAAGGCCTATGGTTCTCCCAGCTGCATGGTTGTTAGTGTGATAGGAAAAGCTGGTATTAGCTAAGTCACAGATGTCTATCACTGCCTGGCATGCTTTCAGGGTGAGCAGGTCCCTTAAGGTGTGCTTGGCACGTTGTTACCTGACGTTCACTCATGCGGAGAGACATCTCAGCTGAGTCAGTGAGTGGATCAGAGACAGCTCACAATGGCTAAAGCCCTGCCATACATTCACATAGCCTGCCTGCTTGGGTCAGATGTAACAGTTGTGGTTTGACTCTGGATTGCTGGAGTGCAGCACTCTGGCTGATTAAGGAGGTTTCTAGAAATGATGACTGATGTCTTTGAACACACAAACAGGCATATCGTGCCAAGTTATTTCCTGCACATCTAGGCTGGTACTTGCCCTTGTGCAAACAAGACAACCGATACTCTACTCTATGTATTTTTCCAAATCACAAGTCCTTAGAAAAACAAACTTTTGACACTGTTTTTCATCCAACGCAAAGTAAACTAAAACTGAAAGATGGAATGTGTGTCTCCTGGGCAATTACCTACGCATTTCAAGAAGTTCAGTTGAAAACTTAAAAAAAATACAGTAATAAACCATTTGAAAATGGCAGCTTCCGTTTACATTATATGAGAAGTCCAAAAGAAGCTGTCTAAAAACTACTAAAATAAATAAATAAATTACACAGTCATATCAAAATATTATGATCACCCCTGCTTTCCAATAAACTTGGCTTTGGTCCTCATAGACGCTTTGTCACCGGGTTTGCTGCACATAAACAATTGAGCACACCAGTCAGTTGTAGCAGAGTGCAAAGCCATCATCATGGACCAAGGATGCAACTGATGTCCAAAAGGGCATGAAAATGAGGTACCAGGTGAAGGGTGGTAGCTTCTGAGACTGCTAACTCAGTAGGATGTTCTAAAGCTGCTTTACTCAAGGTGTATTGAGAATGAACATCTAGTACATCAAGTCCCTCCCAAAAGCATAACAGTGGTGCCCCATGGGCCATTTATGCCAGAGGGGAACATCAACTCTGGCACATGGTACAGAGCCGCTGAAGCATCACAGTAGACCAATTAACCTCTATAATGAACACAGGTGTTATAAGGAAAGTATCAGGGATTGCCAAACACTCCATACTGGTCATAATATATTCAGGCTACTGCACTCCAGCTCAAAATCAAACATCATAGCTATAATAACTCTAGATGTCTCAGTTATTGCATGTTGTGTTGATATTCTATAATTCTTATTAGAGGTACACAGTGATAGCTGTATTCATTAAAGATCATAATTTAAAGGAATTTGATGCTGTTTTGATCAAAAATGAGCAGAAAAAAGTCACCAAACAGAGACCAGGCATCTGCTGACTTTATTGCTGATTCATAATTGCCTTTGCGAGTGAATGTGGGCTGGAGAGGCTCTCTTGACTCTTTTCAGTTCTGAAGCATAGTGCAGCTGCATATGTGTGTTACCTGCACACTGTAGATCACTGGCCCAAAGCAGCCAACAGGTCACATATTTCACCAGCTCTTTAACACAAGCGTCACACTTTATGAGACGCATGACACTCTCTCTTTGGCCCTGCCCATAATTTTAAAATGACTTGGAAATACATAACCTCAGGGCTGGTGCCAAGGTTCAGTCTGAACTCTCTAAATCACCTAGTGGTTTAGGGAGAGAGGAGCCTGGAGGGAGGGAAAAAATGCAAAAACCTCACAGCCCTTGATTTTCAGATGCAACATAAATTGCCACCTTTTTTCCCTCAAATCACTTTTACAAGAAACTTTTTATGCTGTGTTTCAGGTTCTGGGGATGCCTCGTTTTTTTTTCTTCTTCTTCTTCTTCTCAAGTGTGCATTGTGAAGAAGGCAATTGGAGGAAAGTTTAGTTTGACAGCCATTAAGAGCTCTGACAGGCTGTGGCACAAGATTGCTCTATAGCTGCAAGTTTGAGTATTTTTTCACTCAAGCAAGACAAAAAGATGAAGGGAAAGAGGACCGCAGAAAGAGACTGTATACCACTTCTGTTGCCAATTCACTGTCAAGCACTGAGAATTCAGCTTTGTTATCATTTCTTCATGTAGTTTAGTCCTAGAGATTCATGGAGAATATGTAAAGCATATCAAAATTGCACGCGATTGCTTTAAAACCTGCAGTGATCATTCATTATTCTGCATACCTCCATTAAGACTACAGGTAACTATGTGGACTGTACAGTGTATATTTCCAAATGACAGTACAGTTAAAGCATGTATTAATGCAGCATAAACAAGCCTGATAAAAGTAGTAAGTTATAAGCATCATAAACCATCATTCATAAACAAACAACACTGAAACAAGCAAATGCTTAACATAAACATAGCATTCATACAGGCAAGGTCATGTCCCACCACATTAAATCAGTAGATACTGTAGAATCACTGCTATTTAGAGACACACTGCTTTTCATGTGTTATTTTCTATGTGTTGTCAACCACAGCCATACCACAAACACGCAGGGCTTTTCTCTAGAACAGCTTATTTCTCTCTTCATCTCCCATTACACACACTCTTCTGCTATATGCACACCTCAAGGTGGCTCCTAGTACCTTATTACTCAATCACAGTTCAAAGTGTTGGAGAATTCATAACCTACAACTAACCTGCCAACAACATGTCCTGAACTCGCTATAATACTAGAGCACTGGCAATTACTACATTTGGAAGGGGATAAAATTGGCAAAAAATGTATAAAAAAAAAAAAAAAACAATGCTCTCTGGTTGCATTTCATTAACAAATACAAACCGGATTCCAAAAAAGTTGGGACACTAAACAAATTGTGAATAAAAACTGAATGCAATGATGTGGAGGTGCCAACATCTAAT
>BRDA01005887.1:16791-48418 GCA_036984385.1 Crenuchus spilurus | reverse complement strand
ATTATTATTATTATTATTATTATTATACTAGTAGCAAGTGTAAGGATTTAAAGTTTGTGGTAATATGTTCTCTTCTTCTGATCCCAGTAAGAACTCTTACATCTGCATTTTGAACCAATCTTGCTAAAAATAAAGGAATATTTCCCCAAGTTTGGTTTAGTCCAATAATCTTGAATCTTGTTTATATTCTTGAGGTGATATAAAGCTGATATAGTACCTACTTTTATGTTTACTAAAACTAAGATCTGAGTCCAGTAGTACACTGGGGTTATGAGCCTGTTCTTTTGATTCAGAAGCTTTTGAATCTAGATAGGTCACTAATCTGTGCCTCTCATTTCTGTTCCCAAATAAAATGATGACTGTTTTATCTTTATTCAGCTGCAGTTTTATCCCATCCAGTCAGTGATACACTCAAAGCACGTACTAAGTAAGTCAAGGAGACCCAAGACATTTGGGGAAAGGGAGTAAACCTGCATATAATCTGCATAGCTGTGATAAGACATCCAATAATCTTATAGAATCTGACCAAGTGGGAGCATGTATAAATAGAAGCAGCCCAAGATTTGAACCTTGGTGAACGCCACAGGTCATTTGGACATTCTCTGAAACATGGTTTTCTATTTCAACAAAGTAGTTACTGCCATGCAAGTGAGAACTACAAGTCTGTAAGAATTTTACTCAATTGTAAAATTGTATCAAAGGCATCATTGAGATGAAGAAGTACTAGAACAGATTTTTCTGGACTTAAATGGACTGTATTTAAGCGAATGTCATTAATAACCTTAATTAGAGCAGTTTTTGTATTATGATTAAATCAGATCCATGATTGGAATTTTTCTAGACAGTCATTTAAGGTGAGAAATCCATTAAGTTTCTTCTAGACAATTTTCTCAATTATTTTACTTATAAACAGTGTGTTTGAGATAGGTTTGTAATTAGAAATCAGAGTTGCTTCTAGATGTTCTTTTTTAGTAGATGCTTTACAACTGCAGTGTATCATTCATTAGGAAAGACTCCTGATATGAGTAAAATTATCAATATCTGAAGTATGTCTAAGGCTATAGAGTGAGTAAAAACTTAGTTGGTCTCGTGTCAAGGCTGCAAGTGGATGATCTGAATGCCACATTGTATCAAATAATGTTTCATTGATAACAGCATTAAACTGGAACATTTTAACTCTTTATCTCTTCATGTGGTGATGGAGAGGATACAGGTCTCCTGGTGGATATGGGTGTACTAATGGCTTGTCTGATATTATTTATTTTAGACTTGAAAAAGGCTGCCAACTTATTATATCTCAAAGTTGATATTAAAACAGGAGCCATTTGTGTAGGCAGATTTCTAAGTTTGTCAACCATAGTGAAGAGTATTTTGCTGCTGTTTACATTATTGTTGATAATTCTGGAGAAAAAATATTGTCTAGCTTTTGCTTATTGTATTGTAATCACACAACCTATTGTTGAAGAATTCTTTGTTAATTTGAAGCCTTCTGCCATTCCCTCTTTTGAAATTAAACTTCAGAGGCATTTCTCTATGGTGTTTTCTAGTTTTAACTGTAACTGGTGCAGTCTAATGCATAACACTAACCAGTTTAGAGTTGAAGATATCCAGCAGAACATTGACTGCCTCTGATGGTTTTCATGGTAAAGTGCACACTTTCCTAATGAAAAGTGTAGATATGCTTTCATTTATAACTCTTAAAATAAAAGTACTGATACCCTTTGAGATAATTACATTTAGAGTGTGGCCATGATAGTGAGACCAGACACATGTTGTCAAAAACTTAAAGCATCCAAAATGGTATCCAGCAGTACATTTTCCAGATCCTGTGGCTGAAGCACTACTGTACAAATACTGTTACAAGATGGCAAAAAACAAAAAGTCCACTTATTGCTCTGAAGAGCTCCTGTCTCAGAATAAATAAAGAATTTTAAGTCAATAGAAAGACGATAGCAGAACTACGCAGGGAAGCATCTGAATAGTAGGATGTTCAAATTAGTTCAAAATTAGTTGCTGCTGTTTGTACTAAAACTCCAACATTTGGTCACTTTAGGCCAGTTCTATCAGTGCTGGTTGCTGGTTACTAGGTGCCAGAATTCAGAAAACATCAGTCAGTCAGTTATCAAGTTCATCAACTTTGGAATAATCTTCCAGACAATGTCTACGACTCAGGCACAGTCACAATCAAACAGTCTAGGTTTGTTAATTTATCTTTTAGTAATTAGTGCTTCCCATTAGATAAACACTGAAAAAGGGGGTTTACAGGATGTAGGGAATTATAATGTAAATTGCTGGTGCTGTTGTCCTGCTGGTTGCATGTGTTCACTCAGGTTTCTGGATGGAGTGGAAGGATGCCAATATCTCAGGGTGCTCCCATATCTGTGTTTCCTTCTGGTTCTATTCTTTTAGGTAGGCTGTTATAGATAGTTCTGCTGGAGTCATTAATCACACTCTGATAATATTCATATTATTTGAACTCTATAAATCTGTACAGATCTATTTCCATCTTTCTATTGTTTTCGGGTCGAATGACTGCACAATTGTCTGGCCTGACACTGAGTGAAGATTGACTTCTGGTACATACTACTGTAAGTCATTCTTGAATTGGTAGTTTCTTTACCTTTGTACTAGGGATTTGAGGCTAATATAACAAAAGTGTATTTAATTTGCAAATAAAACTAAAGGAAGTCAATGTGATGCAAAAAAAATTGTTCCATTTAACCTTAACAACAAGGTCAATTGTCAATACACAGAAGGCATTTTCAGTCACCAAGGTTGTTCCACTTTAGTGAAATTAAACCACTACAAAACAATTATATTGATATAGACAATAGAAACCTTAAAAAGCATGTTCGTGCATTAATTCAAATTACATCATATTTTTATTCTAATCTTGATTTGAATATTAATTGTACACTGTGTTTTGTTGATTTTTTTAACAATCCTTTAATTTTCTAAAACATGCTGAGTAGCTATTAGGGTATTCAAGCTGAAGTAATGTCATATACCAAACCAACAAAGATATTAATATTTCCCTATAAACAGACTGTAAAACTATAATGACATATTTTAAAGGATAAAGTGCTTTCTGGTAAAATAGGAACAGCAATTGAAAATACTGGCAGACTGAAGTGAGACACTCAGCAGAGGGAAAAAAAACATTAACAGTGCAATCAATGACTGCATCTATGACTCAAAAGACAAGGCTCATCTAAAGCTTCTCAAAGTTAGTATTTATGGTAACATTGCCATGTTAGAAACCATGTGTAACCAAAGACAGGGTTAAGACAACACACCTGGTATAATGATCACAAAACCATAGAGCACTGGAAGAAAGTGACATGGTCTAATGAGTCATCCTCACTGTTTTTTTTTTGTTGTTTTTTTTTACAACTGAATAGGTTTATCTTTGTAGAAAACCCATAAATTGTTCAAAATTAGACCAGCATTAAAAAGAAGAGCAGCTAAATAAAACTTCATATTACTGATATACCAATTTAATGGATTTACATTTTTAAGCCAGTTTGACAGTTATCTATTCTTCTTCATCAACAATTGTTTGTAGAATTCTTCATATACCTCTAACATTTTTCAGTAATACAACCACAGTTGTAGCTTGTCTTGCTTACACTTTATAGAATAATGACTCATGATAATGAGAACATCAGTACATCAACTGTTTTCCTTTAGATGGGTAATTAGACGGGTAATTTTTTTCCTTACATGCACATCTTTCAAGTAAACACTATTTCTGAGATTTATCATTATTTATGATGCATTTATCTGCTTTCTACACTTTTCTTTTTCATCTACATAACCTTCTGTCCCATAGACTTGTATTCATTTTTCAATATCTTCTTTCTCCTACGTGTTGCAAGCTGGAACCACCAGCTGGCAAGCACTGTATGGTTGTCTTAACATATACATCCACAGATTAACATATACATCAATTAGTTTTTCTCCACTTCTCTTTTTTCTTTCTTTTCCATTTTTCCACCCTCTCACAGAAGTTGGATTATTTTGATACTCCTTTAAGATTCCAGATTGGTGTAAAGGCACAATATAACCATGTTTTGACACTCATTGCACTGACCTTACTCTCATATCCTTTCTTTAATCCCTCCATCTTCCTACAGAATCATATTGATTTTGATATTTCTTCCATTTTCCCGAATGATTCATCAAACTGTTTACCCATTTTATAGTGACAGCATCCATCAATGTAATTTAGTGATACAACCTTCATCTTGGAATACCAAGGGTTGAAAAGAGGACAGGTATTTTATCCATAACTAAGGTTTTCATAAAACTACATGACTAATAACTTTTGAGTTACTTTTTAATATATTCACATTCGTTTGGATATATACTGTAGAATCAAAACTAAAATGAATTATGCTGACAATTAGTTTTGTGTCCTAAAACTGATGACAATATGTTCTTCTAGTGTACATTATATAACAAATATTTTCCCCCTATTTTCACTGCATTGGTCATTTTTAATTTTCCATTATTCAACCACCATAGATTCAATTAAAACTGACCTTCTTAATATAATATGCTGGGAAAAGCAATTTATTGATAATTAATTTTAGGGCAGATTCATTTTCTTTACAGCCAATAGAATTTGTTTTCTTTTGGTCAATTTTATTAGCCATTAAACTTTAGGTAACAAGTAAAAACATGATTTGTTTAGTTATTTTTAGCAAAAGATCACACTTGGCAGCTAAATGAACACACTAATATGAATGACATTTTCCTATTAGATGCACTGATGAAATGTTTAGAAAGGAAAACAACTGCACAGAAAACGTTTCCGCTAACACGGCTCTTATAGCCTTTACAAATACATCAAAAGCATTTTCCTAAAAGGGGTGAGTTTTTGACTGTGTGCAGCAGAGAACAGCAGAGGAGGCACAAAAGCAGTTATGTTTACAACAACAAATAGTGTGCATATGAAGCAAACAACATGAAAGAACAGTTCAGCATTTACAACATCCCTGACAGCTAACAGGCTAAAAATCCAACAGACTCCACAACTGACATTCAGAGGCTTTAAGATGAAATATTTCCTGAAGCATTCTGTATGTAAAGAATCACTCAATTAACAGTTGACGGCTTCCTCAGGATGGAGTGATAAAAATAGACAGGTAAGGGTTTGCAGTTCATAATAAAGCAGTTTTCTTTAATTCTTTAAAAAAAAGAATGAAGATGACGAATTGGCCAAAGTCTGTTACTTTGTGTACTGGTAACCCCAACTCTCCCATACAGACACACACACACACACACACACGTCTCTAAGTATGAAATTAACCTTTCTGTAGAATTTTGGAGCCTGACACTGCTGTGTTTTAATTTTTAAGGCTTTTTAAAACATTACAGTGGACTCACAGACAAAGTGCTACACCAATAAACGAGAAATGTCAAAAAAAAAAAAAGAATTTAAGTCAAATATTTAAGTCAAGTATTTTATATGAATTACACATAAAGTCACAATTTAAACCTTTTTTTCACTACGTGTTACTATTTGTTTGATTAATTTGGCTTATAGCTTATGAAAACTGGAAACCCAGAACCTCAAATTATTTGAAAATTTAATATCAAGTTTGAGTAAATTGCTATAAAATCAGTACTAACATTAAAGCTAAATAATTTTTGAATTAAATGATCAACACTAGTTAACTTTTTCATGATATCTCAATTTTTGAAAATATAGTAGTAGTGACAACAGTAAGTATAATTCATTAATTTCCAGCTCTGTGAATGTCCTGATGAATCAGTTGTAATATAATAGGGAAAATACCAGAGCAAGAGGTTGCAGGACAGTTAACCAGTGATCTAACATCACTTTACCAGCTTTCAGTCCCTTCCTTCTACTTTAGAAAGCCACTGAATCCCACACTTTTTGTATTTTCTATCTACAGGCATTAAATTGACTTCAAAGCAAAGCAAACAGTCCTTTCGGTAACCCTGCTATAATTTCATTAGTCTCTCCATGCTCTCATAACATGTCATTGATTTTCATGCATCTGGAATTTTCAAACTAGACAATCAAACCTAGCAGCGAAAGTTTTGACTTCTGATCCAAAGCTATCCTATCTTTCACCTGTCCATCATCATAGTCATAGAAATGCAATGTTTCACTATTCAAGCTACAATCACCAAATCACATATAGGAAAATGTAAGTGTTGACACAAAGCAGAAAAACAAAGCTGTGGTTTTCATTAGTCATTGAAATATAAT
This sequence comes from Crenuchus spilurus, assembly GCA_036984385.1. NCBI lineage: Eukaryota > Metazoa > Chordata > Actinopteri > Characiformes > Crenuchidae > Crenuchus > Crenuchus spilurus. Next base: position 42,174 of record BRDA01005887.1, on the reverse strand, counting down.
TGTATACATATGGTAAAGTTTTTTTTTTCTTGTATTAGATGATGTATTTAAAGGCACAATGGTAGTCAAACTTCTTTCCAAGCCAAATATCCCCCCATTTCCTTTGTATCCTAGTTTATTTGTTTCCTAGTATCCATAAACTTTGTTAAGCCAACTGAAATGGTTATTTTTGCAGTGATAGCAGGACCACTTAGGGCTCCCTAAAGATCCTTTCAGTGGGTGGTTATTTAAGTAACTAACTGGTAACTTTAAATAAATAATTGGTATCAGGAACCATATTAAAATTTAAGGAATTTTAAACTTAAAACATAACTATGCCCCCTATACACAACTGAAGTTTTGTTTAAGCTTCTTAAGGAACTCTGGGTCTAATTTCTTTATGGCACAAATGAATGGTGTTCCCATCACAGCTGCCATGCCATATGGAAAAGAAACATTTCCCAAATGCACCTTTATTCCGGATTGCAATTATCGCTGAAATACGATTGGGATTTCCTGAATTATTATCTGAACACTATTCTACATTATATCAACACCAACTACTCAAACTGTACACTATAGACAAAGCAAAGTGAGCATTGTATTTGGCGAAAGTTTGGTGTTTTGACAGTGTAAGACTGCATATCTCAGTATTCATATTTCATTGACCTTATATATCAGAGGATCTAGTGATATTCTGGAGAAATGTATGTACACTAAATTAATCTGTGTAGTGTTTCTTAATTAATAAATTAATTGAATGTATTAAATTTTGTCACAAAGAAAACTGGAAGGTCTTAACATGATAACTAAAAGTTGACAACTACACAACTTGAGTGATGTATTGACAGACACAGCAAGACATAAGACAGCACTGGAAGTGATGGGTTATGTGTGTTGCAGAAAACAACTGCAGTATGTGTTGCTGATGACAGCACTTGTGGTGGTGTGCACTTGTTTGTGTTTGTGTGTTTATGTGGATGCAGCAGCACAGGTGCATACGAGGTCACTTCCTGGGTCGTCCTCTAGCTGCATGAGACTCATGAGCCTCAGTGCAGATGCTGTACTGCAGTGGGTAAATGCAGAGCCTTGCTGATGAATAGTTGATGAGGAGCTTCTGGGCAAAATGCAAAAGGGTGAATCTATTCACTCAAGCACCATCCTACTACCACTCATCTTCACCCTCTCTCTGCCTCTCTCCATTGCTTCTTCTCTTCTTCCTTTGCTCCAATCCAAAGCTTTTCTCTTGACTCTACATTTCATACATGAGTGTTATGAAAATCTCACAATTTAAGAAGCCAAATATTAAGAATGTTCTCCACACTTGCAAAAATTTATTGAACATTTATATAAAGTAAAAGATTTTTAGGTAGATAAAAGTGTCTCTTTCATTGCATTTTCCCATTTTTTATTAATATTTGAGTATATTTTCAAACATTGGGCTGACACTGAGCTGACAGAATCAACAGAGACTCTGTTGCATAGTGGTCCTCAACTATATTTAGTAAAACAGCTTCAGTGAAGAGAAAAAGCCTGGGCCCTTTGGCTCATTATAGTAATTAATACACATAGCATGAGAACAAAAAGTTTAGGGATGAGCCTGCGGTCCAAGCAAAGGAACAACATGAACAGGATGGGCTAAAGAGCATCTAAAACCCCACACACATCTGAGAAACCTCTGCCGAATATGACCCAACAGCAATAAAAACACAAACTACTATTCCAAGAAGTAATCAATTCAATATGAGACAGAGATTCTCAGTAAAAGCATTCAACAAGCTATTATAGTGCGGCAGGAAATAACTGAACTGAATGCATTGAGAAACAATAAGAAACCAAACAAGGAATAACAGTGAGAAGGCACAATAATCGTAAGTCATGGAAAGGAATCTAAAGTGAATATTGCAGAAGAATATTGCTGTAACAATATCCAAGATGGATGGTTTGTACTGAAATGGTTAGCATAGCATTTGTAGGGGTGAACTAGAATTCTTCAACCATTTGGTCTCCCTTGGAATTTGCACAGTCAGCTAGACAGAAAATGAAAACATGGATATCGAGAGCAAACACAAAAGACTAACAAGAAATTCTGCAGCTGAACTCAACCCTTTCAGCTTTCCTCAGCCAAATATTCGGACGGCTTGATCATTTATTTTCACTCTAAGTGTTTGTTAAGAAATTAGATCAGAAGCTGAATTAAAAATAATATTTACCAGATTTTCTAATATGATACCTACTAGCATAGTGTTGCATGAGATACATAGGTATTCATTGCCTACAGCACACAAGAAAAAATAATTTGACATGGCAAAATAGTTTTTAATAACGATGATGAAAGGACACTTACTGCAAATATTGACATAATGACCATCACCTTTTCTAAACTTTTATTGGCCATTTTCTTACAGTTTATTTGTATTTTATATTTTTTAAAGGACATTTTAAGATGTTATGTGGTTTTTCATGCCAAAAACAGTCACGTGACATTTTTAACCTCTCTAACTGTTTATTTTACTGCGGCTATAATGACTAAATTATCTCCGTTCTCATTGACTGTCCTTTATTATATCATTATAGCACTGGGCAAGCTAAACTGCTGTAGGCTGAATGGCCTTAAAAGTAAATAATAATAACACATATGTTTTGTGATATCACAGTCACAATAAATTTGGAATGAGTGGTTTTAGTGTCCATAAATTGACTGCTTGGACTGGTACATTTTAAAACTTGAAAACACAGATGTCCTCCTAACAGAAATGTCCTCATAACAGAAATAGCAAACATGTGTATTGTGTTGAAATGTTCTCTGTAGCAAGAGTTCCACATGTTCTACCTGTGGATTAGAGTGACTTAAACTCCAGTAATGCACGTCATTGCATATGGCTTACATGGATTTAAATGCTAGGGCTGGTGAGAGTTACACTATCACTCTACTCCAGCAGAACTCACAGGCACTCTCTTTTCTGGAATGCTTTTGGATCAGTCAAAATTCTGTTCACATACTGCCTCTATGTGGTCAGATGTGATGTATTCCCCTACTGCTCTATATCCACAAAGAAAAAAAAATACAAAAATTTAGAGTAGAAACCATTTATAATACTCATAATCGTAATCAAAACACTGGTTTGTAGCATCTGATCAAGTCTTCATAAACATAGGACACATATTTTACTTTAGACTGATGGAAGGGGCAACTATGGAGCAGGTTCAATAACAATGCAGGGCATTTAAACCACATATTTATTTTACACCAACATGAAAAACGTATTGCACAATTACTTATTAATCATGCTTCTATATAAGGCCCATCCAATTAATTCAAATGAAGAATCACTAAAATTACCCTACATTGTCTTCTGTATATTTTTTAAAATGGAACATTTTATGATGACAACAGAAATGCTTTAAAATGACAAAAAATATTTCTGCTTCTATGAAATTATCCTTTAGGAAACATAATGTTTTGATCTGACAGTGATGATATTTGAGTGTTGTGCTATGCCAGAGAGTTTTAAAAGAAATCCCCAGCAATGATCTCATGAGAGGGAATAAGTGTCACTCTCTAGCAGACAGTGGAGCCCAAATACTCTCTCCACCAGACTGACAGTCACTGCTGAAAATTTACAGCTTGTCAATTACAGGGCATTATGCAGGCTTGCTTCAGTGTAGTCTCTAATCCCTTATAACCCCATATAGCTCCTCCACTCCCCACAGGCCTAACCACAGAACTCGTCTTCAAATTTATTACACAAGTGACATCCAAGATCTTTGTTGCTATTGTAATTCAACGAGGTCATTTTCACATACATGCTTTGAAACAGTTGAATCTCTCCTTGATCCATGGTTAAGCCAATGTCACATACTGAATCCCATTCAAAGGCATTTTGGCTTCACTGGTTTAATGACTGCTGTCTAGAGCAAACTTTAATTTGTCTTTGATTTGTGTGATTAGCAGGTCTGACTGACAGCGGCACACCATTAGAAAAAGAATAGGAGAGGCCATTCATTACTGGCCATCTTCAATTTTGAAACTGCCTGTCTAATTCAATTGTGACTGTTCATAACACTTCCCATTTCAGCCACCAAAAACGACTCATCAAGATAATGACAACAAAGGCAACATCCTCTTCCTCTTCCCTGCTTCACTCAATGAATCCACACTGTGTTAAATTACATTGCTAAGTACAGAGATAATGCCTATGCCACAGAGCAAAGTCCATCACCCTCATTGCTACTAAATTGGAGCTTCAAGGGCAACATTAACTTCGCTGGATCTTTTGGCTTGTCATGGACATGTAAGTACTACTTTATTTTCAGGAAAGTCTTCAGACCAGTTACTCATCAGCATGACAAAATTACATTACGTTCTTCTTTTCACTGTGTGTTGTAGATATAGTGAATATATGATTGACTGCTGTGACAATTCCCATAAATGTGGAATAGGGATATTCTCTTTGTGCTGTTTTTGTTAATACTCAGGTGGAAACAACATTATGGGCTGTGATTTTTAAAAATGACATTAGCACAATCTATCCTGGGTGAAATGACTACAATATCATTTGGGCATAATTCATATAATTAAGAACTGCTTCCACTTCTGTATCTGAGGGCGGTGTGAGGGCAATATAAGATGGCTGAGCTGTAGCTCAATGGGAGTGAGTCGAGAGGCCTCCAGACTGCTGAGGGTGCTGGGGTGATCTGTTAAAACTGCACTCAGCCAGAGCACACGCAAGAACTGCTGACTAGAAAATCAATGCTCGCAATTCAAATGTGACACAGTGTTTAAAGCCAAAAATAATCAGCTCAATGGCTATGAAACCAAAAACGGTTACAGGCTTGTGCAACTCAGCATTTTCAGCAAAACTACTACCCACTTAGTGCTGGTGACAGAGGACATTCCACATCATGAGGTTAATTTACTGCCTGTGCTACAAGACCTATAAGTGTAATCGTGAAACCCGGATTACAACAACCCATTTCTGATTTGAGCAAAACCTATTGCTAGTTCGAACCAACAAACAGCTCCCTATGTTGTTATTTACCTTCTCAAAACCTAATTTTAGATGAAAGAAAGCCCCTTTTGGAATGCTGAAGTTCAGCCATAGATAGACCATTAAAATTGCTTTCAGACTAGGAACTGAGTCACCTTATAAACACCCAAAAAGGTAACAATTTGCCATGCAAATATGGAATGAAGGCTCTGCCACATCTCTCTGACTAGATACTCCCACCTACTCCTCAAAATAACATAATGGTGTTATGCTGTGGTGACAAATAGTGCCACTAAATATCTTACAGTCCATATATCAAAGCTGTGAACATTAACATCATAGTGAAAATGGGCGATAAGGCAAACTATGGCATTATCTTATTTGTACACAAATTTGTATAGAATATTTTGGGAAATGGAAATTTACCTAATTGCAGGTTACACAAGCACTATACACTATACAACAAAAAAAAACACTGATATATAAAACACTGATCTTTAAAAGGTCAATAAAGAATATTTCAGTGGATTTTGACAGTATAATGAAACTTTTGAAAGAGCATCCACATAATGTGAAGATTCTACATCAGTTAAGATCGGTTTCTTAGAATAACTATTCAAGAATATGTAAGAGTAGAGTACTGATACCCTTTAGGGTCGTCCAGGGTATGCATGATTTTTTTCTCACTCTTCCATTTGATGCTACTACTGTGAAAAAGTAAAAGTGTCATTTTCCATCAAGATTACTTGATATTTGGGGTCAATGCTCAATCAAATGAAAACATATTTATTTTAAATACAACTTTTAGTAACATAAGGTCAATGACTGTAAACAGTGCTGCTTAGTTTGTGTTTAGTTTACTTACTGTAACCTCAATATTTACTTACTTTTTTCTATTTTTAAGCTTTGCTATTAAATATTCATTGAATCACACATTTTTAACTGCAGACCAAGTGTGTTTGATGCATTTGATGACTCACATAATCAATCATAGTGAGCATTGCAGCTCTACAGCTCTACTCAACAGTTTAGTTTAGATGTGTATAAACTGGTAATAAACACTTTAGCAATTGAGCCTAAATTGCATTGAGAGTATTGAAATTGAGAGTGTGTTGATTGTAAAGTGTCCTTGGGTATCTAGAAAGGCGCTATATAAGTGTAACATTCATTCATTCATAAATACTCTATATATTAAATTCTTTTTTCATTTTTCTTTCTGAAAAATGTTTCGTCACATTGTTAATTCCAGCAGTAAATTAAAATAGAGTGGGAATTTTATTTTTTTGGAAGTCAAAAATTTATGACCATCCTAATACCCATGATATGAGTAAATTGTTACATGTATTATGATGTAGTGAATTAAAAGTGAACCTTTTAGTCATACAGGCCAATATTAGCAAAACTGGCATCTTTTTTTACTCATTTTTTATTTATCTGAACATAATGATGATAGCAAAAATTTATAAATCCTACAGTATTTGAAAGATATATATTTTAATGACGATTTTTACAGGGACTGTGATGAAAGTATACCCATGCTATGTATTTCATGCCAGCTATTGAGTCTGGCTGATGCTGAATACTTGGTGTGAAGTACTGTGAAGTGGACTGGCCAGCTGGTGGCTGGGTCACTGTGTGAGAGCAGGGGGAGAGTGGATATGAGAGAGAGAGAGAGAGAGAGAGAGAGAGAGAGAGAGAGAGACTGTGAAGGGAAAAGCTGAGCTGGCAACATGCTGACAGTGAGAGGAAGAAAAGCTCTTTTTCACATAGGGCAAAGCAGCCACTCTGCTCAAAGGTGTACTGACAGAATGGCAAGAATGCCCTTTTAATGTTCAATGTCCCAGTAAACAAGCAACAGGTTTGACTCATACTCAACAGTTATTTTTATCTGCATATAATAGAATAAACAAGTGCAATGACAAACCAGTTTCCTGGAAAAAGCACATCTAGCCTTTGTTTCAAGTCATCTTGACCTCTACAAGGATGATTGATGACAGCAAATTTGCGACTGAAGAATGTGTTTATTGGCTCTTGTTGCTTCCAGTCAGATCTTAACATATCTTGGACATAACATGTGCTTATTTTAAATTTAACAAGTTACGTCATTAAGAAAACATGTATATTTACAGAGATAATGAGATAAAATAACATGGATCGAGAGATAACTTTGGTGGTTTGAAGTAGATCATTATGTCTAAGGTTTGTATTAACTAGCTATTGTTAAAACCTAAAACTCATGCTAACCCTAACCTTAACACTGAACTTAATCCAGTTCATGAACTTAATGTCCATTGGGGTCTCTCTCCCATACCTCATAGAAATTTACAAAAAGCACTGCATCTGGAAACCTCTCAGCATTGTGGAAGACCCATCACAACCATCACTTGGTCTCTTCATACTGCTGCCCTCTGGAAGAAGATATCAAAGCATTTGGGCACACACTGCCCACACCAGGCACATCAGTATCCTTAACACACACAATCTGACTCTCAAGAACTAAATACCTCTGCACATTTGCACATCCCTGTATACTGTCCCACTCATTGCAATATTTGCACATCTGCACAATCTGCACATTTGCACTTGGCATAATACACAAAACTATGTAGCCTGGATTCTATTCTTATTAGTCAACCAATCAGTGCTACTGACCATCATTACATTTGTCCTGTCCCGTAACAGTGTCTCAGTCTAGTCAGAGGGCTTGTACTAAAGTATAGGTCTTGTACGACTGCATGTTTATCATATGTTGTCAAATGTCTTGTGTTCTGTGTTGCACCTGGTCCTCGAGGAACATTATTTCATTTAATTATGTACTGCAATGTATATAGATAAAGTGACAATAACAAAACCTCATGAACTTGAACAGTTTAAAGAACTCTTTTTTATAAATGTGATGCCTGAGTGTGAAGAACCTTTAAAAAACATTTAAAGACATTCAAACTCTACATAATGTAAAGGCTCTAAAGGAAGTTAAATAGGTTATATAAGGGGGATAGACCGCATTTAACAAAATTAGTAGCTTTTGTTTTAGCTAACATCAACTAAAGTACTTGTAGCTGCACTACCTCAGCCTCGGCCATCATAAAATATATTGCACATGGCAAAGCACTCATGATTAGCACTCTTAGGAAAAGATTAATATGATGTACACATTCACTCTGACTCTCGTCAAAGGCAGTCACATTCTCCTCCTCTCCTCCTTGTCCACCCTGCTTGCCTCTGTGTCTTGTCTGCCAGGGCTTCACTCAGCACTGACCTGCAAAACCATGGAATTGATTAAGTGGTCTCTCAATGCTATTGACATCATCTTTTCTACGAGAAGTCTGGGTTTGGGGGAGCCCACCTGTCCTGATGGGACTTTTGTTGTTGAATATGCAATGGGCTCGTAGGAGAAGTGGCGCATTGTATGTCTAGCGGCACTGTCACTTGAGGACGTGGAAGACGTTTACCTATTCGGATTATTGGTGACAGGAACTCTGTTGATTGGCTTAGGTGGTCTCCTTGTGTACTGGGAAATTAGGAAAGTTGGATTGGCCATTCGGTAAGGTAGGGCCCTCAATGCACAAACTGTGAGTCTTCACACAAAAATTGATAACATCTCGGTGAAACTTGAGGCTTTGCTGTGGCAGAAGGATTCTACTGTGTGCAGTAATGGAGGTATATCAAGCCTTGAAAGCTGGTGCAACTAATTCCTACAGAGTGAGAGGCAGCATGAGCTACCACGGCTACCACAGCATTCAGTACCCTCAGGTATGTGCCTAGTTGGTCAGGGGTTCATCCTACAGCAAGACAATGACCCAAAACAAGTCCAAGCTCTGCCAGAACTACCTCAGGGGGAAAAAACACGATGGTCAGCTTGAAAACATGGAGTGGCAGCACAGTCTCAGACTTAAATTCCATCCAGCTGATTTGGGATGAACTGGACAGAAAAATGGAAGCAAAGCAAACCTACAAGTGACAACATTTATGTGAACTTCTGCAGCAGATTTGTGAAAAACTGTCTGAAGAATATTTGATGTCTATTGTAGAAAGAATGTCATGAGTGTGTTCAGCTGTTATATCTGCTAAAGGTGCTACTTTGAGTCCGAAGTTTAGATACATTTTGGTCTATAAATTGATTCCATTATGTCTTATTTAACCCCTATGTTGTCACTTCAGAGTCAATGAGACATTAAACTGAATAATTTGCAATAAGTACCTGGAAAAATTTGGTTGTTCTAAAACATTTGGCCGGTAGTGTCTATATACACTTACTTTAATTGTATTTGTCCCATTTTACTTTATTTTTTTATTTATTTTTATTTATTCTCTGGTAAAACAATATAGTGTATAAAAGTTAAGTATATCTTAACTTTCTGTGATACAGTAGAAGTAGTAAGAATTAATGTACACACCTATGTTGTACCAAAACACAAGACTCTTAAGAATTACTGAAAGTGCTCCAAATGTTACAAAATATTGTCATGACTTCATGAAGTCAAACCTACAAAATCACTTAAAACACAGTCACATGATGTTTCCAGTCTGGGCACATCAATCTTCAAGATATGTTTTTTGGCAATGAACAAATATTAGCTTTATAAACTGAGCAAACCTTAATCACCTTCAAGTGCCATTCTTTCAGCATTTCACCATCCATGAAAAAAGACATTTCATTACTTCCACACAAAGATTAGCATACAGTAATTATGTCTAGATAGCAGAACACACCTTTCAGTGTGTGAAAAACACAAGGGACCAGTGCATCTTCCTGTGCCCTGCCTTGTTACACATCATATGTCAGCCTGGTGAAGTGTGCAAGAGCACAAAGACATCACTGAAAGGGGGAGGGTGTAGTTTATGAATCCATCTCAAGGGGAGGATGGTGAACACTCTCCACAAACATTCATCATCATGAACGAGCAGGATCAATACAAAGCCCTTTTTGGGTATTCCACTGTTGGTCGGTCAATCCACATCACTGCACTCACCCAGGACAGCTAGAGCCCATCTCAGAGAAGGGCATGCAAAACTAACAGGAAAATCCAACAGAACTCCTAGATAAGTGTAAGACACCCAGTTAATATTGATTTTAATTAATTTTTTTTAACCCACCACACACAGCTAGTTGGACTATTTAAATAAAATGAAACTGACATGTTTTCAACTACTGTAAAATTCTAAAATGTAAAATGTAAAATTCTGTAAAATGCCACAGGCCTGTTCTGGGTCTAACCTTCAAACTACACACTTTCTTAAAAACCCAAATAGGCTACTCTTCTAAATTATTCTTCAGGTGCTGACTCTGTAGACAACAAGTCAGAAGAACAGATAGCGGGCAGCACTCATATAATGTCCAGTATATTTATTTGTGTTTTATCTGTGAGTTGAAAAAATATATTGGACATTGGAATGCTGCCCAATATCTGTTCTTCACACTTTCTAATAAAGCAATAAAAATAATTATCTGTTATTCCACTTGAATCTTTATTTAACAGACAAAAGGACAAAAAATATTAACATAATTATATTTGTTGTAAATAAACACATTTAGAAAAATAAAGTAACATCCTTCTGGAATGTTCCATAATTAGCTATTTAAGCAGTAATACTTAAGATGTAGTGTATAATGTCCATCCACCAAAGGTTTAGTATTTGCCATCTAGTCTTTCACCATCTACAGGTCTTAATATTCTGAAAAGTTTAATGGAGTCGAGTGAAATCTCAAAACATATTTTTTCAGACTTTGTGCCTGAGTTACCATGTGGCTTCGTAGACGTAGAGTATGTCTGCTTAACTGGCCTGCCTGTAGCCCGGCTCTACTTCCTATTGTATATGTAAATACATTTAATAGATATCCTAAGTACATGTGTTATCCTTATGAATATGTGACCACTGACTGTAGAGCAACACGAGTCAAAAAGAAAAAAAAAATACAATTTGTCATTGAAAACTAAATATTTTGTTTATTTATTGTCTGGTAAATAAATGTTTGTGTGAATTAATAAATTACAGATTTAAGTTTTTATTGCATTCTTAGAAAGTTTCCCAACTTTTCTGGAAATGAGGTTTGTACTAACATTAATGATGTATGAACACTTTCTGATGCTGCAGAAAATTGGTAGATCTGAAATGGTTGTAACAGAATATGTTGCTAAGTTGCTTAGCCACATTTTGACAAACATGGGTAGAGGACCTGGAGATGATCTTAGTAATTATTGCAGTGCAGCCGGTTTGGAATATTAAGAAAAGGAAATCTGCAGCTGCAGTGCAACTTCTCTACATAAAAATTACATGAAATCCTATAACTTACAAATTCATCAAAGAGTAAACTGCAAATTTTGACACAATTAGCAAAGTTCTCTGTCATAGAGTTCACCATGTCGAATCTAGTTAAGCAACATTTTCAGTACTATCATGCTCTTTCTGACCTACTTTCAAATTTTGTCTTCTGGGTAACTAGGACTCAGATATGCCAGGCAAATTTCAAGACATTTGGCTATTATATTTCTAAATTACAGATATTTTTCCAAATTAATTTTGAATATGCTATAATAATTTGACCTTGTCATTTGTCATTATAACTGGATCAATATAATCAGGTAATGTAATGGTATACACTAGTTTCATTTGCAGAAATGTAATGAAGAAAGATTTTCAAAAATAATAAAGAAATACACCAACAAGTGATTCATAGGGCAGAGTCACTTTAAGCCAGCAAAAAGTCTTCTATTTGATATGAAGATAATTGCTTATTATTATGATTTAGAATGATCAACTTCTTATTTTAAGGGTATTTAAGGAGAAGAAAATGTATGTCCAGTTCTTAAATGTTCTTAAGAGAAAATGTATGCCCAGTTTCAAACAGATCAATCTTATAACTAGAAAAGTGCATTTCCTGAAGGAAACGCGGGATGTTGCGCTTTGCTAACATGGCCCACAAGCTAAGGTATCCCAGTTGGTTTGTAAGGTGATGCTGTGGTATCTGTGGTGGTTGCTGTGGCCCCCAAGGTGGTTGCAATGGCTCTGAAGGCCGTTGCTATGGCCCCCAAGGCCGTTACTATGGGCCCCAAGGCGGTGGCTATGGCACCCAAGGCCGTTGCTATGGCACCCAAGGCCGTTGCTATGGTACTTAAGGCCGTTGCTATGGCCCCCAAGGCCGTTGCTATGGCACCCAAGGCGGTTGCTATGGGTCCCAAGGCCGTTGCTATGGGCCCCAAGGCCGTTGCTGTGGGCCCCAAGGCCTTTGCTATGGGCCACAAGGCCGTTGCTATGGGCCCCAAGACCGTTGCAATGGCACCCAAGGCGGTTGCTATGGGTCCCAAGGCAGTTGCTATGGGTCCCAAGGCAGTTGCTATGGGCCCCAAGGCGGTTGCTATGGGCCCCAAAGCAGTTGCTATGGCTCCCAAGGCGGTTGCTATGGGCCCCAAGGCCGTTGCCATGGCACCCAAGGTGGTTGCCATGTCACCCAAGGCGGTTGCCATGGCACCCAAGGCGGTTGCCATGGGCCCCAAGGCTGTTGCTATGGGCCCCAAGGCGGTTGCCATGTCTCTATGTAAAAATGAATGGGAAGAACGAGGGATGAAAAGATGACAAAAAGAGAAGTCCGGGTCAGTATGGCCCTGCACTAGAGCTCTGTTATCTGTCCTGATGGAGTACATGAATGTTGGTGGCTGTTGGGACACAGAAACTCTGTGGCTTGAGTGTATGTGAAAATGAATGGAAGTCAATGGGAGGAACGACGGAAGAAAAGATGACAAAAAAAGGAGTGCGGGTCAGTATGGCTCTGGACTAAAGCTGCCATGATGTAGTATATCAATTTTGGTTGTTGTTTGGCAAAAGGAAGCCTGGAATTTGATATGGGTGAAAATGAATGGAAGTCAATGGGACGAAAAAGGGATGGCAATAAAACGACAAATAAATGAGTGCGGGTCAAAACAACAGCTCATTTCTGCTCGGGGGCCTGCCCTGATATAGTGTATCTGAAATGGTGTGAATCGGTCAAGCAGAAGTACAGTAGATGAGCATGCATTTTTGCTCCCCATTCATTCTCTATGGGAAAAAAATCCCAGATTAAGGAAGATTTTAGGAAAACTGCATATCCGATCAAAATTTTGTATACGAGCCCGGATCACACAATCGGACTGAACAATCTGGAGTTGGAACGGTGTCGATATCTCAAAAACTGTGGGACAAGAAGCGCGTCAAAAATCTGGCGTTAGAAGAAGAAGAAGAAGAAGAAGAAGAAGAATATATGAAAAACGAATAACAGTATATTGCGCATTGCTTTGCAATGCGCAACATAACTAGCCATAATGCAATTATTACAAATAACAGAACTGGAGCTGAGAAGTTAACATTGCTAACAAACCCTAGAACCCAACAGTAACTTACAGTAATGTTGTTCATGAACCTATTAAAATGTTCTATTTTTCTGCATAAATTTAACCTAAAACTTCATCAGATTCACACAAATCATTTGAAGGTGAAATGTGAGTCCGGTGTTGTCAATAAAAAGGATGACAATCAGTTGTGAGTGGGTACCCTGTCTTATTTAAAGAACAGGGATCTAGAAATGACTGATCTTCACTAAATGTTTGTGGAATTGTATCATAGTATAAACCAATGAGATTTCTGAGGACCTCAGAAGAATAGTTGTAGATGCTCATCAGGTTAGAAAATATTATAAAACATTTCCCAATCCACATTCAGACAGGTTGTGAACAAATGGAACAAATTCAAGATCATTATTACCCTCCCCAGGCATGATTGACCAGCAAAGATCACGCCAAGAGCATGGCGTGCAATATCTGTGAGGTTACATAAGGACACAAGGCCCAAAGCTTCTCTCACATTGGTTAAGTTTAATGTTCATGGGTCCACCATCAGGAAAATTTTTAATCACAGTGGTGTGCATGACAGGGTTGCAAGGAGAAAGCCAACAGGATTGCTTGCTATCATTGATGGAACAATGAAATCTAAATTGCACAAGCAAATTCTGAAGTGAAATGTCAGAACATATGTCCATGAGCTGAGTCTCAAAAGAATGTGGTTCATGCAGCAAGACAATGACCCTAAGCACACAAGTTGTTCTACCAGAGAGTAGTTAAGAAAGAATAAAGTTCATGTTTTGGATTAGTCAAGTTCAAAGTTCTGACCTTTGTCCAATAGAAAAGAGGAAACCCATCAACATAACAGAGTTGAAGCTGTTTTGTATGGAGGACTAGACTAAAACTCCCCCAAGCCAAAGTGCAGGACTCATCAACAATTACATCTGGTTACACATATTGCTGCACAAGGGGGTCACATAAGATAATGAAAACAACAGTTCACATAAATTTTTATTCACTGCCATGTAACATTATATAATTTCCTTCAATAAATAAATGACCAGGTCTAATATTTTTTGTCTCACTTAACTGATTTAGTTCTCTTTATCTACTTTAAGGAACTTGACAATCTGATGAAGTTTTAAGTCAAATTTATGCAGAAATATAAAAAATTCTAAACAGTTTGCAAACTTTCAAGCAACAAAGTAAATACCGCAGTCATTTTGGCCAAAATGAATCAATGAAACTTCACTTCAATTCAAACTTTATATTCTTTAAGGAAGATCAGCTTAATATGTCTCTCAACATATACAAACTACACCCATATCTTAATTCAGACCTCACAGAGTCTGTTTAATGCATTATGATTTACTGTGATTTATAAAAATCTGTTAAACATATTAATAAAAACAACCAGCATTCACTTCAGAAAACAGTTGTGCTAGTAGAAGTCTGATCTGTATTTATGATGATCATCCTCATTAAAACAGGATTCGTAGTGACCCCAGCATTCAGCTATTCAAGGTTTTTTTTTAACTCACAGTAATTCATACTGTGCCCTACACCACAATAAATAGCGTGTGGGACCCTAGTCTGGTTGAGGTATGAGTGAGTTGAAAAAAGTTTTGATGATACATTTTGATGTAAAGAACCTGGCTATTTAGGTGACTACTGAAGTCTAGTATAGCCATGCCTTGCTGTTCTAATATAAAGAATGAAACAAATAAAAAAATTAACTATTTATCTTGGCTGATCAATGACATCTGAAGTAATGATGTATTTGAGATTTTTTAAATGAACCCATTCATTTAATGGGCTGTAATAACTGTAATACTTTTACTAAAAGAAATAATAAAATGTTACTAAAATGTATTTTATAACATTCTACTAATGTAATATTTAAGTAGGTGTATTACATTTCCCTAAAAATCTATAGCAATTGTAGCATAGGTTGCTGGTGTCCAGCTTAGGAAACATATTCTGACTGAAGCCCGATTTGTCTAGAGGGAATGTGTGTGGGTGAGCTGCAGAGAGATTTTATTTTCCTGGAGCAATGCAAATCTGGGACAAACTGGTTGATGCAAACACCTGCTTTGCAATCCTTTACGATACACTTTAAAAAGCTAAAAAATACCCATTTATAACACTGTCTAACCTGTTCAATAAGAGGAAGTCCTTCAAGAGCACAATACATACTAAAACAGTCATCAATTTCTAATATATTCCAAACCATCTGAAATATTTCTAAACCACATAATTAAAATACTGTTTCCTAAATGATTCATGGTATGGCCGTACATTATGTTGAGATTCTTTCAACTTTAAAAATCACATTTGAAAAAACTAATTATGGTTTCATGTAACCAACTGTATTTTTCCATCACATTGATCCATTGTGCCACCTTTAGTTTTCAAAGTGTAAACATATACGTGCAAAATAATCACTTTCCATACAGTCTTTTTTTCAAGCAGTTATCTTCCTCCAACAGCACTCAGGGCATATAAATGGGATAAATTAGCAATGTCCCCCAGGCACCTATCATCAAAATCTCAGGAGAATATACAGTAATTACTTCCACATACAGGCTATTCCTTCACACAACCAGCTAAAAATTAGAAAGTCCTCTTTTTTTCCTAAAGGATAAGTAAAAAATAAGTAAAACTGAGTAACCCAGACATAGATATTGAATAGGGAAATAAGCCCTTCCCCAAGTGCATATCAATCAACAGCTGTTATTCTTGCCACACTGTGTTACATGTTATGCCAGCGAGATCTTGAGGATGGTTTTGAGCCAGGGGCAAATCCAGGACTGCCATCTCGATACAGCTGTGATCTCCATGATGGTGGGTGAGTGTTAGAAAGATTGTGCTAGAAACAGCTCTATATGTAGCATTTCCAAAAACTCTTCCTGATATAATAGAAAGGATCAACTTCACACTATGAGAATACACAAATATATTCTGACACACATATTGACACATTGAGAGCAATGAATAAGTGAAAGATGGAGAGAAATTAGAGAGAGAGAGAGAGAGAGAGAGAGAGAGAGAGAGAGAGAGAGAGGGTGGTTATGGAGAAATATCACATTTTCACCACTGCCTCCACCCTTTTTTCACTCAAAACAGAACTGGAGGGGGTATTAAGCCTCTTCCATGGGGAAGACAAAACACTGAAAGTCCCCTCTGAACTAAAGACTTTTAGCCTAGGCTGAGCCATTAGGGACAAGTAAGTTAGTAATGTCCTGTCAGAGAAACTTTTATACTTATCCTAAGAGTGTTACGACATGAATCTTCCTCGGCAGTCATATTTTGTATGGACATGGCACTTCTACTGCTCATATAGGGAAACAAAAGTGTAATTATCATTGACCTCAAATCAGTGATTCAAAAGTACATTTAAAACATAATACATCACCTACAAATGAGGTCATCAGATAAAACTATGTTAACTGGAAGACCAACTTTGCAGAAATGATGTAATTATGTTCTCATTATTTTACAAGAAATATTAACTGAGCACAACAGATTTTACTTTTTTAAAACTAAAGCATCCATCAATAGTTCATAGTGAGAACACAATGATGATGAAGATTCCACAACCCTGCTAAAAAACAATAACAAACCAGTTTGCAAACAGAAAAAGAAACTGCAAAGTCATCTGCAGAAGAGGCCTCGAAAAGAATCCACAGGCAGTTTACACACCTCACCCTGGTCTACATACTGAGGCAAAACTAGAAGATACTGGAAGGGGCCAAGAAATGTAAACGTAAACATGCAAAGAGCTCAAATATATTACAATTTAAAACTAACATACAAACTCGATGTTGTTTGTTTCCGTTTTCCCTGTTTTATGGATCATTAAATTAGTACTCGAGACTGCAAGAACAAGGCTCCCTGCCAGTCCAGCACCCTGGACAGCGAAACCGATCAGCTTTCGGTTTATGTTCAAGCCTATAGACAAGACTTCTCTCTGCAGTGGCCAGATGGCATCACTGCAATGAAGAGAGATGCCCTCGCTTCTTGTGTGGTATCAAAACGAAATCAAACTAAATCATTAAAATGGAAAGTCACAAAGTTGTGTTGGCACCACATATTAGCGCCAACAAAAGCAAAGTCTTAAGTGATTTGCAGAAGACACTGTAGCAGTAACAGAAGTTCAACAAGAAGAGTGAACAGAAGCTACACGACCCTCAGCGTGCAACTTACTAATGAGTTTCAGGTAAAACTGTATATTGATTGGCCAGTGTGTCCATCACCAGCTATTTTCTGATATTTGACACACTACGGGTAACCATACTTTCTAACACAGAGAAACCATCACTCACATTAATGTATGTCGTGAGTAACCATCTTTAGGCTGACATTGTCTGTTTTATATGTACATACAACCTGTAACTGATTGTAGGCCTGCCAAACTGATAGAAGCTGGTCTACGCCATGAGTGCTATAATGACAACTGTGGCCAACACTAGCACCACTGTAGCTACTGAAAAAGTACATTTCGAAGACACTTTCTAACATATTGGCAACATATGTATCATGTACATGTGATGGGAAAGACTTTACCCGTTTTATTTCCTGCCACTGATGCTGCAGAGACGCCCCAGTATCCATCTGGTCTTTCTTATACCAAAGAAATCGATTCTATGTATTACACACATAGCCTGACAGAGGACTGGAATGGACTACAACTCTACACGTGATGTCATTTTAAAAGCATGAGCACCGACAAAATAAATCAAGAGTAAAATCAGAACTTACCGCAGTCTTCACACAAAATCCTCCCGACGTCCTTCTTGAGGTTCTTGGAGCTGGTGTCGAGCGGTGCGAAGGACGCCTTGAAGACAAGCGGTTCGTCGGTGGGGTCCATGAAAAAGATATACTTGTGGTTCTTGAGTACTGTGGCGCACGGCGCCGCCGAGCCGAAGTCGCCTACGGTGACGAGTTGCTCGCGCTCGAGGCCGCCGCTGTTGCGCGGCCACACGTCCAGCACCTTCACGTGCACGCTGTAGGGCTCGACGGACGCGTTGGCGGGTGTCGACTGCACCTTGCCCTCGATGACGACGGCCGAGCGGTGGGCCTGGTCCTGCAGCGAGTTCAGGCTCGGGGAGTAGCACGCCAGTGAGACCCCGACGACCAGCATGGAGAAGTGCACCGAATCAAGCCTCATGCTGCCGCCGGCTTGGGCTCGCGGCTCGCTGCGGCTGCGGCGCGCGCTGCGGCACGGCTCTCGGGAGCGGGGCTGAACGGACGAGGGAGCGCGACGGGGCTCGAGAGGTGGCACGGCGACGGCGGCGGCGCGGCGGACCCTGCGTAAGTGGCCGTGCCATCGGGATCCGCTGCTTTTTTTAGGGGGGTGGGGGGTTTGTTAAGGTTTTCTCTCGTATTCGTTCTTTTCTTTTCTTTTTTTCCCTTTCGCCAATAATGTTCACAATGTGGGGACGAAACAAGCGGCTAGGAACCGGAAACAACGTAACGATGCCGGGCTGCAAACCTCCTCGAGCGCATCGTGATGCTAAAACACATGCTAAAATGAATAAAAACGCAGAGCGAAGGTATAAAGAGACGGGGGTAGTGGCTCACCACTCCTCCGCTGAGGCTACACGGCCATAGTGAGCTATCGGCAATCTTCAGCCCCGAAAAGGCGCAGCGGTGAGGCGCGTATGTCCCTCAGTAGCTCTCGGTATCCCTCACTGCAGAAGGCGAGAAATGCTGCAGTGCACGCGGCCTCGTCTCAGCAGGAAAAATCAGTAAATCCAGGCTCTCCGCGGCGCGAGTCCAGGCTGGTGATGTCTGCAGCTGGAAGCTGTTGCCGTCCCCCCTCCCTCCCCTCGCGCCCCGCGACTGTCCGCTTCTGCTTTAGAAAATGTGTCGCTAAAACCCTCGCGAACGGGATTCAATCGTGGGGTGCTGAACACACCGCTGATTGTGTGTGTGTGTGTGTGTGTGTGTGTGTGTGTGTGTGTGTGTGTGTGTGTGTGTGTGTGTGTGTGTGTGTGTGCGTGTGTGTGTGTGTGTTTTCTTAGTGTCCAGCAGTAGCCCAGCGTCAGTCCATGCTCGCTCCCATCACAAATCCGTAACGAGGAGAAAACGCAACGCAACGCAAGATGTCTGGTGCTGAACGCTACACATCGCTTCACTCTGCGTTAACAGCGGTAATCTCCCCTCTGCGTGTGTATCCGCGCTGAGAGCGGCGTCTGCAGGACGTTTGCGGGTTTAGCGCGCGATGAGCAGCTCCTCTGCTTCAGCAGACTCTTCTGAATGAGTGTTGTTTTTTTCTGCGTCTCATTCCATGAGTGAAACGCGTCCTGCATTCAGGTCACATTCACTGCTCTGCCTGAGAAAAAACGAGGCGAGGCGTTGCATCAAATTCACACACGTCTGACTCCCCCTCACTGCTACTAAAAGACGGGTGACACCACCTGAACGATTCCAAAGTGAGAGACATAACGACGGAAAATAATTAGAGAACATGAAGGTTTAAAAGAAGTAGCTGAACAGTAGACAGTTAAAGACTGAGAACAGCCTGAACGCGGATTGAAAACTCAACCAGATGTGCTGTTTTTTGAGGATGATCCCTAATAATGTCTCATATTAAGACAACGAGCAGAACCAGAACCTGTGGATCCGCAGCAGAACGAAAGTAGAAATATTCACTAAGAGCGACACCTGCCGTCCACTGATCGCACAGCATCACATCCAGACAGTCAAAGGCTTCATCGCGACAATGACACAATAGAAAGTGAAGTGATTCAGGTTTTACTCTTAAAAACGAGGGTTCTTCAATGTTTTTGTCCTGAAGAAAATAATATAGAACCATGAACATTCAAAGAACCCTTTGTATGGTCAAAGTGTTCACCAGGTTGATGAATAATGTGTTTTATGGTTGAAATGGTTATCCAAGGGTTCTTTAGTAAAGAAATTCGTTCTATAGAGCCATGAACATTGAAAAAACATAAGGCGTTCTTGGCACGATGAAAGGGTTCTTCAAATTGATGAGGAATGTTCTGTAGAAAGCTCTAAAGTCTTCTGCAAAAGATTCTATATGACACCAAAAATGGTTCCTTTATCATTACAAGCTTGACATTGTAACGAAAGCAGAACCTTTTTGGGGGCAATAAAGAACTCTTTTTAAAATGTATTATATAAAACCATCTACAATCCTCATAAATCTGAAGGGCGATTCCTGTGTGCAAAGAACCCTTTGGGTTCTAGTAAAGAACCCTTGATGAACAATGTCTTTCGAGCTGTAGCACTAATGGTAGCATTAAAAATGGTTCCCCTATTATTACAATCTTGACATTTGCAACAATAACAGAATCCTTTTAGTGCCATATAGAACCAATTTCAACACATTCCACATCAATCTTTGACCAAGAACCATATAAACATGCAAAGAGTTCTTTTTGAGTGGCCATGACAATTTCCTTAGCAAAGAAGCCTTAAAGAACCATCTTTTTACAGAGTATACCTGCAGTACCTACGATATTAGGTGGTTTATTATTACAGAGTGCTGCCTTATGTTGATGCGTGCTTTCAGTTCAAATTAGCATTTGAAGTATTGTTGCTCTTTTACATTTCACTGCATTTTGATGCGTTTAAAACGCTCCAATTTCTCCTTTTTCACATCTTTATTAAACCAGACAGCTTTATTGTGTCAGATCCCACGTTGTAGGAGCTGTCCATGGTGCTCTAAATGACGTACTCTGACCCCCGCGTTTTTATTAAGGTATAGAGCATATATGAGACCCCACCAGGGAAAACCAGGTCAAAGTTTTTTTTTTTTTCAAAATTAGTTTTTTCAAAACAACTTTTTTTGTGAATTTAAGTTTTGTTTTCAATCAAATATGTACTACGATAGATATCTGAGACTATTATCTATCATTTACAGCAGTAAAACTGAGTGACTAAGTTTTGCTGCTAATGTGAGTGACATGATATTGACACGATATCTCAATAAGTTGCCCCGTGACTTTGGCCTGGTTTTCCCTGGCGGGGTCATATAGGCATATCTACAGATAAAAAGCACAACAGATATGTATTTACAAGGTGTGTAATGATTTGATTAAACTGTCAAACCTTCCTTTTCTATGGAGTGACTGATTAAGTTGTGTATTGCAGGCGTTTGTGTTTTGATTAATTTAAGATGACTTAGATCCACGTAATTGTTAAAGGATAGCTTAATTGATAACTTATTCATATATATATATATATATATATATATATATATATATATATATATATATATATATATATATATAACATAACATATTACATAGATATTACGATATAATATCTAAAAGTATTAATACATATGGGATTGAACTCAATGATGGTCTTAATTGTGCATTTAACAGAAAGCTTTTGAAGGTCAAAAACAGCATATTTAAGGAATAAAGATAAATCAAATGCAATTATTTTGAAACATAAATCCATGCAAACGTGAGCAATCACAGGTAGCCTATCGAAACTGGAAAGATTCAGGTCATATGGCCTTTAGCTTAGACTTAGACTAAGACTTATGATGTCAGTTTTATTCTTATATGATCTCAGACCGTGTCCTTAAACACAGTTTTGTGAATTAGAGACAATCACGTGACAGTGGTCCATGGTGACGATTCAGAAAGTCAGGAGATGTGTGTCTGCACAGCCAAACACAATGGCTGTAGCATCGCGAGATGACCAGTGGGAGGCGCGCGTCTGTGTCCTCATCCTCCTCCTCCCCTCCAGCGTGCTGACATCAGCCGGCCGGCGTGCAGCGTTGGCGTGCGTGCGTCCGTCTCCGTCCGTGCCACGACTCCGCTCTTCTCGGTCCATCTTGCGAAGCGGCGGAGCGGCGCCGCGTCCACAGCAGGGCCCTGCGCACACAGCCAGCGTCTCCTGACCGCTTTAACACGCAGCGCCGGGGTGAACGGCGCTGCGCAGGGGGAGGCGGGGCTGTCGAGCCGTGTCTGCTCACACGGCGGGGGGAAGTGAACAGTGAAGCTCCTTACGAGCTCCGACACTTTTGCAACCGCAGCAACAACAACAGCAGCGACATGAAGAGCAGCACTATGATTAGACGTCGCTGCTTGTAGGGAGTTTCTCTTCTTTACATCATTTAAGCGTCGCTCAGTGTGTCTGGACACAAAACTTCCCCGTATGTAGTTGCAGTAGCAGAGGCTGGACTGCAGGAAACATTCAACGTGCCTTTAAAGAGACTCTGACATCCAGTGTGTGAACCAGATTAAGTAAGTCCCAACTATCACGAGTTGCAAGGCCTTACCTGTACATCTCTCTCTCTCTCTCTCTCTCTCTCTCTCTCTCTCTCTCTCACACACACACACACACACACACACACATACACACACACACACACACACACACAGAGTTTAATGACATGGTTGTCAGTAGTTGCTAAAGCGATTACCACAAGTCATTAAAATAAGGGAGGAGGGAGAGAAAGAAGGAAAAAAATAAATAAATAAATTGTTTACAACAAAGCGAGGCTTGTGAAAATAGCTTTACAGAATCAACCTGTTGCGTGTCTCGCGTTCTTAAACTTAAAAGGTTCTTGGCTTCCATTCAGTATCCTTTAGTTGGTATAAAACCATCACATCTAATTAAACGTTCTTTACACTCACACATCTTACCTTCACTTAGGCTATACTATTCTCTCCAAAGAGACATTTATGATGTTTTTAAGAGAGTACTGGTAGGATGCCCCAAATTTTATTCTAAATTTCATTTCAAAAGAGAGTTTGTACAGACTCATTTTTGGATATTTTAAAAATAATATTTTTTTAGTGGAGTCATAGTTGGGGTAGTTAGGAAGTACATCTCTCTGGTTGGATTCAGATGCTCCTGCAATGAATAGCTTTATACATGTTTACCATTATTCCATTATTATTATTATTAATAATAATATTATTATTATTATTATTAGTAATAGTAGTAGTAGTAGTAGTAGTAGTAGTAGTAGTAGTATTGACTATTATATTTTTTATATTTTGTAATTCTGAAAACTAATATTGATTATTGTTAACAATCAGTTAATTATTTATGGCCATTAAGGACTCTTCTTCATCTGATGTTTAAACGAAAAAAAAGATGTGTTAAGGTTTATATAAGTTTAAAATTGAAATAAAATAAAAGCAACTTTATCAATAATAATCCATGAATATATGACTACATAAACACATTGTTCTACATTAGCTGATAAGACCTCAGTCTGGTTTATGCTGACTTACAGACATAAAGAAGTCCTCTGAAAGACACAGAGGATATGTGTGTAATATAATATGTGTAATAAAACGTTTACATTATCGGGACGTTCTAAAGTTTAAAAACGAAATCTCGCAAATCTCATTTACAAAAAAAGATTCCATATGTTTTAGTAAAAGTGACCAAGCGCTATAATTCTGTTTCCAGTCAATCCCAAGAGTCTGATACCTAAATATGAATATAAACCAAATGCTAAAATAGGTTTTATCTGTCCAGTGACATTAGTTGCCATTTCTGTGCTTTTTGATAATAATAATATTAATATTAATAATAATAATAATAATAATAATAATAATAATAATAATAATAATAATAATAATAAAAATAAATAATAAATAATAAATAATAATAATAATAATAATAATAATAATAATAATAATACAATTAAGTCCAAATTATTTAGATGAACTCATTTGTAAATATAAGAATATTTTCTGGATCTAAATTCCTGACTTGTAGCGAAGAATCCACTGACACTGTTCAGCTTAATTGAACTGTCTGGCCTAATTATGAATAATCGAAAAAGGGCCATTTTTAATCATTATTATTTTATGTTTCTTTTTAGGACAGTTAAACACAAGCTTGTAAATACTACACACTTATTATCAGTTCTTAATATTTGAATAATTTAGGTCTGCAAGTCCTCGAACCACTTTGTTATTGCAAACGCAGAATGACAGAATGCATGCATTTCATTTGGACGCCTGAAGGTCATCAGTGCTGGGCACAAGCGACATCACCACCCTCAGAGAGACCAGCGACAACAATCTCACGTTTTCTGTGAAGAGAGAAAAGAAATCACAATTTCATTAGATAAACAAATCAACAACATCTAAGTTCATTTCCTAAAATCTTGGCAATACATTTGTTAATGCTTGTAAAAACACAAATGAATATGTGAATAAACTTAAGGACAATAAAAAAAACTTATTAATTTTGAATTATTTGGAAAAGAAGTACTTGTTTTCTGGTGAACTATAGCTTAAAGAACTAAGTTTGATGCTCTAAGCCATCACATGAATGGTTGGATGATAAATGTAAATAATACTGAACTGAGTTTTGGAAAAGTTTAAACTAACACATTCATATAAAATCAATACTTATTGTATTAAAGTATATTTAATGTATATTCTGAATAGATAGATAGATAGATAGATAGATAGATAGATAGATAGATAGATAGATAGATAGATAGATAGATAGATTTTTATTTTATATTCAAGAGAAATGGGTAAAACGATTAATCTGATTAATTTAAATTGCTCCAAAAAGCTCTAAATGCGATTTAGTTTGCAGAATGAACGAAATTTAGTTGTAGACAGAGGATGAATAAATATATTTAAGGACTTGAGAAAACCTTTACACAAGGCTGTCAGAATCAAACAACTGCCCCAATAGGTTTGTTTATTTATTTATGTGTTTTCATTTATTTACTTACTATTAGCTAATAGACAAAGCTAATTATTTTAATATGGAATATGGATTTTAACTCATATCACATACTGACCTTTTCACTGTTTGTAGCTGGAATTACACAAAGGCAATGAAAAAAGTTTATGGTACACACACACACACACACACACACACACACACACACACACAGAGAGAGAGAGAGAGAGAGAGAGAGAGAGAGAGAGAGAGAGAGAGAGAGAGAGGATCAAAATAAATTCATTTACATAAATTAAATTAAATTCCTTTGTCTATTTATAAAATTTGTCGGGTGATATATATTGGTCAAAATATAAAATATAAGATTTATTCACACTACTCTAATATGTCGTGACTGTGTGTGGGAGAGAGAGAGAGAGAGAGAGAGAGAGAGAGAGAGAGAGAGAGAG
>BRDA01005887.1:0-16781 GCA_036984385.1 Crenuchus spilurus | reverse complement strand
GATAGATAGATAGATAGATAGATAGATAAACAGACAGCAGAGATAGACAGATATGCACACACACACACACACACACACACACACACACACACACAGAGAGAGAGAGAGAGAGAGAGAGAGAGAGAGAGAGAGAGAGAGAGAGAGAGAGAGGGTGTGTGTCAGTGCTGTATAATCTCATCACACTTATTTAGAATATAAAATATAAAACTGGTTATATATAGTGGGCTGTTTAAAATATTTATCTGTTTCCTTAAATTAAATTAAATACATTTACTTAAATAAAACTGTGAATTTTAATTTTTTATTGTATGGTTTGTGTCCAGTCATTATAACAATTCTTTGAAAATGTCTAAACCTGTTTATATTCTTCTTTTAACGATTCATTAGCATTTTCTATTTGCGGTTATTGACGTTATTACATATTAATACTAATCACTAATACTAATTGCTTTAAAACAGCTTGGTCATCAGTATGCAGGATTTTAATAGAAGTAGAAGTTACTGATGTCCTGCCTGCTTCAGACCATCAGTATTTAACTCTCAACTGTGCCATTACTGTTCACTTACTTTATTTAATTAATTTGACTCTGTTTAACTTAGCTAATGTTTCAGTTAAAATTATTTAAATCAAACTGCACAATTTATCATTAATTATTTAGAATGAGTAGACTTATGTTGGTGCCTTTGGCATTTTTACAAAATGAATCAAATCCGTGAGCCATTTGGGCCAGATTATTTGCCTTCCATTGGTACTTCTGACATTGTCTCAAAATACATGATATATGGGTCATTCATCTTTATTTAAGAATATTATTTTGTAGGTAAAATGTGTAGGCTAAATAATGAAGTAACATATATGCACATCATCAATAAATAAATCTGCTTAAAAATTAATAGTATATAGCAGTATAGCAAACAATACAAGCAACAGTCATTTTAAACGTGTCTGACGACTGTTTATTCTATAAGCTGTCCCACTAGAAAGTTATCATTTAGATCTGTCCTGTTATTATTATTATTATTATTATTATTATTATTATTATTATTATTATTATTATTATTATTATTATTATTATATAAATGAACACAAAAGTGCTTCATAGAAGTCCTGAATATAGGTTCATGATTGGCTGCAATTTAGAAAGTATTTTAATCTAACAGAAAAGAAACCATCAGTATACTCACCAAACGAGCACAAAATCCACCACCACACACACTCTGACACTCTCTCTCTCTCTCTCTCTCTCTCTCTCTCTCTCTCTCTCACACACACACACACACACACACACACACACACACACACACACACACACACACACACACACACACACACACAGCAGTGTGTTACATACAGCAGGTCAGTCTTTACACTGAACTGCTTGTCGAGTCAGATTAAACACGTTTAAAATCCTCAGAGCTCTCACTGCCTTCTGATTTAAGGCGACCACGTTCACTTCTGTTACTTGAGCACAGCCTTACCTCAATATTGATTTATTTTCATTTTAAATTGACCTGCTTATTTAAACTGCACTGAGAATTGAACCTGCATTAAATGTTGATAATAGTCAAATCTCAAATAAGTAGTTTTACAAAAGAGAAAGTGAACTAGGTACACAACAATAGGTAAATATATAGAAAATAAAATAAAATAAATAAATACAAAAAAATAAAAAATAATGTATGTTTTCTAACAGGAATACATTTGCTATATCAGACTTTAAAATAACGCTCAACTAAACAATACACTAATTCAACAGCTGTTCATAGCCTATTCTGTATATCTAACCATGTAACAACTATGTTATATCGATCTTTTTCCTCCTAACAACGAACGCAGGTGAGTATGATTAATATTTAACCTCATTTATCTTCATGTAGGTCCAGTAAATCCAACGCAGCGCTACAATGTGGCGTCTGTAGTCTCTCTGAAAGAAAAAATAAATCAATAAAAGCAGAAATAAGAGAGTGTCTTATTTACTTCATGCTACTACATACTGATCGTTTATGATCTTTGATTATTAACGAACACATAAACACGCGCGCGCGCGCACACACACACATACACACACACACACAAACACACGCCCAACCCAACTCGTGCGCGTCTCCCTTTACAGGAGATCTCGCGAGAGCGGCGGCGTGGCTGGCTGGCTGGCAGGAAGGTTGCAGCAGACGGAGGGAGAAGGCAGGCAGCATCATGGCGGACAGAGACAGTGGAAGTGAGCAGGGAGGAGCGGCCACGGGCCCGGGTGTGGGCCTGCACGCGGTGGCCGGAGGGGCGGGCTCGGCTTCCGGCCTGCAGCACGACACACAAGAGCTGGCGTCCAAACGCGTGGACATCCAGAACAAGCGCTTCTACCTGGACGTGAAGCAGAATGCGAAAGGCCGCTTCCTGAAGATCGCCGAAGTCGGGGCCGGTGGCAACAAGAGCCGCCTGACGCTCTCCATGTCAGTGGCGGTGGAGTTCCGCGACTACCTCGGGGACTTCATCGAGCACTACGCGCAGCTGGGGCCCAGCAACCCGGACGCGGCGCAGGACGAGCCGCGGCGCGCGCTCAAGAGTGAGTTCCTGGTGCGCGAGAATCGGAAATACTACATGGATCTGAAGGAGAACCAGCGCGGCCGCTTCCTGCGGATCCGGCAGACGGTAAACCGGGGGCCCGGTCTGGGCTCCGCGCAGGGCCAGACCATCGCCCTCCCCGCGCAGGGGCTCATCGAGTTCCGCGATGCGCTGGCCAAGCTCATCGACGACTACGGCGTGGAGGACGAGCCCGCCGAGCTGCCCGAGGGCACCTCATTGACTGTGGACAACAAGCGCTTCTTCTTCGACGTGGGCTCCAACAAGTACGGCGTGTTCATGCGGGTAAGCGAGGTGAAGCCCACCTACCGCAACTCTATCACAGTGCCCTACAAAGTGTGGGCCAAATTTGGCAGCACGTTCTGTAAATACGCGGAGGAGATGAAAAAGATTCAAGACAAACAGCGGGAGAGGAGGGCGTGCGAGCAGCAGCCGGGGGAGATGCATGCTGACGATGGGGACGAGGATTGATAATTAGTGGGAGAGCGCGAGCGTGTGGGGGTGTGTATGCGTGCGTGAGTGCGTGCGTGTGTGTGTGCGGATGGGTGGGTAAACATGCAAAAAAAGAAATAATCAAAATAACAAAGAGAAGTTATAAAGTAAAAGAACTTTGCTGTAAATGAGAGAGAGAGAGAGAGAGAGAGAGAGAGAATGAAAGAGACATAAAGATTTAACTGTAACGGTTTAACTCCAAGGGAGCACTACCCACAAAAACACAAACCTCCACAAACTGACAGTCTCGACTCGTCACCCATCGCTGGATGTTCTCCACTTACCCACCATTAATACAGTAATCGGCTGCTAAACCAAGTAATAACATTATATATGAACTGTGTTTCCTACTTGATTACAGATAAAAGAACTGAGTGTTTATTTCCCTTATTAACCAAGAACTTTTGTACACGTTGAAGATATTATAAGACAAAAAACAACAACAACAAAGTGTTTGCAATGTTCAAATGGAATTATTGCCGAGATCTGAGAAAACCAGTCCTTTACATGTAAGCTAATAACTTCAGCACAAATCAGATGTTTAGGATCTCCTTATTTTATTTGTTTGTTTTAACCAAAATTTCCAATCCTCTGAAGAGGCTGTCATGGTAACCATGCCACTCATATATGACAAGCATCACTTGAGGGCTAGCTAGGATATAGATGTTAAAATGTCAATATGTCAATCAGCATTGAAAGGAAGTGGGAGGGGTAGCCACAGGTTAACCCATGCAAGGTTGCAAGTGCTCACTGTACTGCAGATTTACTCCGATTATTGGAAAGCTGGTTGGCGGGTCTTGTCATGGAGACCTCTACAAAGACGTCTTTTGGCGTAACACCAGTGTATTTTTATCCATTGAAATAATTGTCATGCAGATGAGTATGCTATGTATTTGTGTCTTGTTGTCATGCAAAAAGTGTATAAAACAAAAGTATACAAAGGTACTTTTAACAAGGAAGAGCAATGACAACAGTAAGAGTACTTTAAAAGTGGTTTTGTAACAAAAATGTTTTCATCCCTAAAACTACCAGGCCCCTGGACAAATGTGCAAACGGATCGTGAGAAAATGATGTAGAAAAATATACAAAGTTATGATTTTGTGAATCAGCTCTATTTCAGTGCTTATGGAGACGAAAATACCCCGCGTTTTCAGTGGGGGAATTAAAGAACAATCTCTAGAAGGATTTAAAAGTTTTATCAGTCTACCAATGAGAGGATGAGCGGCGCCAAGGAATGCTGTAGTTGCATGTTAACCTGTACACAGCTACATTGAGGTAGATTTCTCAATGTGCGTCCTCAAGGACCTTCTGTTTAGTGGTTTCATAGACAATGTCCTGTCTAGAATGTTTGGTCACCTAGTTGAATGAATTACGATTTCAAGAAACGTGTTATGTTGTACATAAAATCTCAAATCCTCGACTGTTTGATCAGACATGAATGACAGGTTTGTTGCAATGAAATCCCTCTCTCTCTCTCAGGGGTCCTTCAGGACCTGTGTTGGGAGAGCCCTAGCCGGATGTGTGCAAGTCTACGATGAAGCCAGATGACGGTGGTGCATCCCTCTCTTTGGATTGGAAGTCCTGCTAGTGGGTACAGCTGAGCCATAGATTTCTGCCAATAAAGCATGCACTTGTTGGAAAAAGGGCACAGCTCCTCTAAGATGTTGACAATATTCATAAGTAAAATCAGTTCATCCAAATAAAGTGGTTGCTCAAACAGTAGTGCTGTAAGATTTATGCTTGAAACTTTTCTGAACATTTCATTGTGAAGCTTGACCTACAGGTGAAGAAAGTATAAGCATGCATTGTATAATTTAGTGAAAACAGCAAAATGTTGCATTAGTTCATGAATGATCAACCACTCCATTCAGATCAACTGGTTTTATTTATAAACTGTCACATTTTGAGAGATGCTCTGCACTGTACCCACCAGCAGCATCTGCAATTCAGAGAGGTCTCTAGCTCAAAATGAGAAGAGTGCACAGCAGTCATTAAGCTTGACCGTTGGCCCGCGTGCAAGTGGCCAGGAGAGCCCGACTTTAATGTTACTTGTTGGGGAGCATACTCTTCAGCATTTAAACAGCCTGGTGCCTTACACTCCACATGCTTACACGCTGGCTGGTGCTTTGGATCTAAGTTTGGGTTCTTGTATTTTTCTTTTATCTTTTCATTTGAGGTTCTGTTTGGCAAGGCTCCTTCCCATGCTAACTTTGGGTTCTGATGGAGTTGCTGCGTCCTGGAGGAAGTAGGAACATCTCGCAGATTGTATTCACCAAAATCCTTCTCCACCCGTACCCTGACTATCGACTCATTTCCCCTCCTTTTCTCCTCTCATTGTCCCCAAAATGCATCCAGGCATCAGCCCACATGTAAACACAGAGAGGGGTTGGTAGCCTTGACAATGCACAACAGCCTTCCCACTGTTCTTCACATGTCAGGCCTTGGCCAACATCAGGAAGGGCAATTGGTGATTGGTTGTGGACTGGGTTTGGCTCTGGGTGCCTAATTTTGTCCCATTGTGAGGTTGTCTGCTCAAAGCTCCAGAGCTTGGCAGTAATGTGTCATTTGTCAGTGACTGAATTCCTCGTTTACAGGGTATGGCCAACATGTCCTGTTTTGTTTTTGTTTTCTTTTTTCTTTTTTCCCCCTTTCTCACTCTAACTGCCCAGCGTTATTCCACAGCACTTTGGCTCACAGAGTTTCTTTTGTTTAGTTTTTTTTCTTTCCATAGTTATATGTCATTACTGTGTGCAATATCAGATGTGCCAATGGTGGCATTATATGTATATCAATTAAAATATAAGGGTTAATATTTGAAAGCATGTGGCTTAATTCCACATTTATTTCTCGTGAGGTTTTAAAAGCCTTTATCTGCACTTACAAAACAAAGTCTGAGTCTAGAAGAGAAGAAACCAAGCTTAATGAGCAAGCTCTACCCAACCTGGGAAGGCAGTGTCAGCTAGGCGGTTGCCACTCTGCACTTTTAGTGATCATCCGTATACTACTCCATGTCCCCTGTACTGTCTCCATTTCTCTGAACATGGGAAGGGAGGTGGGGAGCTTGGGGTTATGTAAATTAGTCAATTTGGCTATAAAAGCAGTGCTGGTCTTTATGGTCTTGGGGCAGGGGCATTTAAGCATGTGTTTGTGTTCCACGATTGGCTTTCTAATCAGTACTTGGGAAGGCTTGGGTGAAGGTGTCTGGTGAACTCTTCTGTCTTCAGTGGTCGATGTCAGTAGCACATTGCTTTCCCAGCTGGAAAAAAAATGTCTGACCAATCTTTGTTTGAAAACGATCTCAACAAGGAATGTCTTGTGATTATTTTCTTTATCTCTTATGTTCCTTCCCTTTGCAAGAAGGATTACTGATTAACACTTTCAGTGGTGATGCGTCAAATATAATTTATGTACATTTTACAAATTTTAAAAATAAAAGAAATGTTAATTTACCCACATCTCACTAAAAAGAGTTTAATTTTCAATATCCATGTGTTGTTTCTTTTTTTCCAGTGTACAAATGTTGAGAGATTGAATGGCTGTTTGGTAGCTCAAGATAATACTGACTTCAGTGAAGTTTTCTATGTAAATGACCTTGATGTTTAATTTGTTAAGGAGAATAACAGTTTGTATTACTAAGTTTAACAAATAACTTCATGTTGTAATGACCCACGGTGCATCACAATGAGCTTTCTTGGTGTTACATTTAAACAGTATTTAAGCCATTTTTTAAGACTGCTTATCAAAAACACAAACTACTTGGAGTTTCAATGCTCATTAAATTACTTGACTGTTGGATGAAAGTGCTTCCCAACCAAAAACAAGAACATGCTTCTTTATATTATGTTACATTTGTTGTTAGCATCAAACCACTCTAAAGGCTGCCTTCACTACGGAATGTATGTCTCATATTCCGGTTGTCTGTTGTTTCATAGAATAATTTTATGTCTAACTTATGGTTTCACTGAATATTGTCACATGCACAAGAAGTGTTGCTGCTAGCAGTTTGGTTTACATGGGCTCCTTTGGGTTTTATTCAAACTGCACATTTAAAAAGGATTTGAAATGGGTTTGACTTAAGTTTTAGTCCAAAGGCAAAGCAGGCATAACATTTTATTTTTCCTTTATGCTTTTTTAATCTTACATTATCACAGAGACACTACTATTGCATTGCAGTACTGTCTGTCAGTGTTGGTGTGGAAAAAGGCCAGAATCCTCATATCTAACATAAAACTGAATTTACTGTCAAATATATGCATACATTTATTCAATTTGTCAATTTGCTCATGAGTATAGTTTAGGACAAACTAAATAATGTGTTGTGACCATCATTGTTTTAAATTGATTTTTTTTCTCCATCAAAATTCTGTTTGAATAATTGTTTTGAAATGCTGTGCAAGTTTAAGCATTCCTTCTAAACCAATATTTTGTTTCTGTAAATCATTTGCCTTTGCTTTTGCCAAGTCAACAGTTTGTCAGAATGCACTGCATAAATATGAAAAACTCATGAAATGTTTTTCTAAATGCAAGATTAAATGTGAAATAATCACCATTAAACAATTTAGATTAATCCAATAACTTGTTATATATTTTCCACTTGAACTTAACAGAAAAAAAAACTAAAGTTTTGAGCTTAACATGTTGGAATTCACAAAGATGAAGTTTGTAAAGTTGTAGTTATCAATATTTTAGTGAGATTATAACTATTTTATTGCACTCTTTCCATCTAAATAACAAACTTTAATGAGAGAATGCTGGCAATTATTTTGCCTAATTCTGAAATGTCGGGTTATATCTTTGCTAATAACTGGATTAATGTTTCCAGCTTCCTCTAATATAATTACTTCTACGTTTGTTACGTTTTGAATTTTTTATTTTTAATTAATGGGTTTTCCTGCAAACAATGTATTTAAATATCTGCCAGTGTATTATTTTTGTGTTTGTTCCAAATAGATGTGTATTTTTAAAGCATCACAAACGTTTTAGAAATGTAACGTCCAAAAAGTTAGCATGTTTGTGACCCCACACTCATAAAAAGGATTCTTATAAGTTCTATATTAAATGCAATAAATAGAACAATGAGAAGTCACAACCATTTGTATGACTAAATATTTTTGCATGGTGAAATGGTTTCTGATGGACAACTTCTATTAGATTTGATTTAACTTTTTTGCCAATGTGATTTGCACACAACAGAATTTAACCCTTCCTTGCAGTGAAACACACACTAGTGAGCACACTAGGCTGTGTGAACATATGCCCGAAGCAGTGGGCAGCCCTATCCACAATGCCCAGGGAGCAGTTGGGGGTTAGGTGCTTTGCTCAAAGCATGTCATGACCTGTCCGGGAAACAAACCCGCAACATTCTGGTCACAAGACTAGATCTCTAACCACTAGGCCATGGCTAGTAAAACTGTGTAAACAGTCCTATAGTAAAAGTATAATAGTACTATAAAGAACCTATTGAAAATTCTTTCTATGACATAAAAATGGATGTGCTATTGTTGCAATTTTCCATCTGTAGTAGAACTGTTTTTGATGCCATATGCTGAAGGTTCTGTGAGTTCTCATTGTTCTATATGCAATCATTGCTTTCATTTAAGAACCTTATTTTGAAGAGCTTACTTCTGTTCTAATACTTCAGTCTAGTTAACCAAATGAATTAAGAATAACAGACACGTGTTACATTAGAAGGTTTCTTGTCCTCATTGTGAGTTTTCAGCTTTCTTTTTTTGACTTCTCATTTTCATTGTATTTACATCTTCATTCTTAGCATGTGAGTTTCTACTGGAGCTCAGTGCAGAACTGTAGACAGAATGTTTGGAAAATGCTGCCAGTATAAACGTACAGTATGTACTGGGAGTGAACATGGTAAACTGTTCACAAATTCAACATGTTCACTAAATGGAAATAAGCTAAAGTCTTAAACTGTAAATCTGTCTGCCATGTTTACACAGCTCACATGACAAAAACATAAACAGAAGCTTTTTGCCATCTAGTGGAGGGAAATATTAATGCTTCTTCTTCTTTCTTCTTCTTCTTCTTCTTCTTCTTCCTTTTTCTTTTTTCTTTCATTTTCCTTTCTTCTTATTTCATTCTTCCTTTCTTTTTCTTCCCTCTTCTTTCTTTTTCTTCTTCCTTCCTTTCTTTTTTCTTCTTCCTCATTTCTTCTGCTTCCTTTCTTTTTTCTTCTTCCTCATTTCTTCTGCTTCCTTTCTTTTTTCTTTTTTCTTCCTTCCTAATTTCTTCTTCCACTTTTCTTTTTTCTTCTCCTTTTTCTTCCTTCCTTTCATCATCATCATCATCATCATCATCATCATCATCATCATCATCATCCTTTCTTCTGCTTCCTTTCTTCTTTTTTCTTCTTCCTTTATCAATTCTTCTTCCTTCTAACTTTCTTACTTTTTCTTCTTCTCCTCCTCCTCCTTCCTTTTATTCTCCTTTTTTTCTTTTTTTTTCTTCTTTCTGTTTCCTTCTTCCATTCTTCTTCCTGTCTTCTTTTTTGTTTTTTTCCTTAATTCTTTTTTCTTTCTTCTTGCTTCTTTTTCCTTCTTTTCTTTTCTTTTCTTCTTGTTCATTTCTTCTGCTTCCTTTCTTTTTTCTTTGTTCTTCTTCTTCTTCCTTCTTCATATCTTCTGCTGCCTTTCCTCTTTTTTTCTTCTATTTTTTTTTCTTCTCTCTTCTTTCTTTGTCTTCCTTCTTCCTTTCTTCGTCATCTTTTTCATCATCATCCTTTCTTCTGCTTCCTTTTTTCTTTTTTTTCTCCTCCTTCCTTCTTCCTTTCTTCTTTTTTATTTCTTCTTTCTGGTTCCATCTTCCATTTTTCTCCTGTCTTCTTTTTTGTTTCTTCTTAATTGTTTTTATTCCTTCTTACTTCTTTTCTTCTTTTGTCTTTTTGCTTTCTTCTTCCTATCCTTCTTCCTTTTTTCTACTTCTTCCTCATTTCTTCTGCTTCCTTTCTTTTTTCTTTCTTCTTCAGCCACCTTTTTCCTTCTTCCTTCCTTCTTTTTTCTTTTCTCCTTTCTTTTTCTGCCTTCTTCTTTTCTTCTGTTTAATTTTTTCTTATTCCTTCATTTCTTCTTTTTTTCCTTCTTTATTCTTCCTCCTTCATTCTTCATCATTTTTTCTTTCTTAATCTCCTCCTTACTTTTCTTCTCATTCCTTTCTTCTTTTTTCTTTCTTCTTTCTTTTTCCTTCTTCCATTCTTCTTCTTGTCTTCTTTTTTTCTATTTATTTCTTCTTCTTTTTCCTTCTACTTTCTTCTTCTTTTTCTTCTTCTTCTCCCCTTTCTTCTTCAGTTTTTTTATTTTTTTTGTTTTCTTCTTTCTACTTCTTCTATTTTAACCAAAGATGTTTACAGATTTTTTACCATGCTGAGTGTTACATACATACTGTATGTACATTTTATCTGTGTTGGTTAAGTATCTCATCAACCTATTTATTTTTAGATTTTCATCCATATACATTAGACATCACAAGAAGAATAGGAATACTGATTCTGAAAATTTGGGAACATAATTAAATGTGTGCATAATTAAATGTTTAAAACGTTACTCAGAGTGGTTTGATGTGAAATGCATTTTTCAAGACCAGGAGTGGGGAACTGATGTCCAACAGAGTTTGCTGATTTCTCTGCTCTGGCACAAAATCTAGCAATTACCTGCTTAGTTACATCAGGTGTATCAGAACTCTCAAGCAATGGAGGAATCCAGGACTCCAGGAATGGAGTTCCCAGTCCTAGAGAAACTTACTGTGTCAGAAGTGCTGGTGATGGTCCAGGTGTCTTTTAAACTACTGTTTCTTTAAACATCAGCAGTATTTAATGCCTCTAAAAAGCTAAAATCACAGACAACTAATGCACTTACAAAAAAGGTATTGGACCACCACTGGAGCAGTACTTTCACAGTCGTGGAACACTGAAGAGTATGTTTTCAGTACCTTTGGTTAAGAAACATAATTGTAGCAGATTACATTGTAATAATGCCCTTTTATTTAAGGTTGTAGTGACGGCAGTCACTCTGTGAAAACTCCAGACTTTTACAATTTACTGTTAAAAAGTTCCAATGTGAAAGACAAATTGGAAAAAAAATAATGTGATTCCCACCGCTTTGATCACATGTTCTCACATGTGTGTTCTAGTGTGGTTTAGAGTGTTCACTAGTGTGTGTTTCACTGCACGGATGCATTAAATGCAGAGGTCAAATTTAGGTCTGCAACTATTGAATATTTTTGTAATCGAGTATTCTGTTGATTTTTCATCGATTAATTGAGTAATGGGATAAATCATGCATATCAGTAGTGTGTTATGCAACGTGAAAGGCCTCTTAAAATGAGCAAGCAATTGGCTGCTATTCCTCACAAAGATTTTATTCAAACTCAACACTTTTATTAAATCAAAGCTTAAAACCTTTGACTAACATTTAATCAACATTTCTGTGAAACCTTTATGATGTACATGAAAATATACCATGAACTACATCTTTACAAACATAGGTTAGCCTATTTGTGCTTAATTTAATCTTAATAAAGAAAGAAACAGGGCTGTACACATTGGCAAAAATTTTTATACATTTCTATATGTCACCAAAAAGGGTTCCTCTGTTATTACAAGCCTGGCATCATAACTACAGCAGAGCCCTTTTATTTTTATAAAATGCCCTTGAAGAACAGTAAGTGTACATATAAAAATCTACAGGTCATTTTGAATAGTAAATAAAACATTTGTGCTGAAGTCAAGGACTTTTTTTTCACATGAAATCATTCTGATTCTGATCAGAACTTTGTTGACATCTCATCAGATTAAGAGTGCAGATTAAAAAATAATCAGATTTAATCTTTCAGTTATAATTTGCATTCTATATTAAATGAATTGCTCTGATTATATTATTTTTCATTTGTTAGTTGATTAGAAGGTCATTTGTGAATGAACTGTATTCAGTAAACACTTCAGATTATGTATCAGTGTCCTAAAGGTAATGGATTTGAATTAGAGTAGCAACATAAACTAGCTGTGCTTATGTCAACCATTTCTTTTCATTCGTTTGTTAATATTGCAGCCCTCTTGAGGACTATTGTGTAATGTCACACAATATAAACCATCTCTACTTGCATCTTAAATATATAATTTTTACAGTGCATTTAATGATGGTTCAGCTGATATAAAATCATACAAATGCAACAGTTATTGACTAACACAGCATACTGGGTGAATTCTATGAATGGACTTAGAGAATTGTACAATACTAATTTGGATGAACAATAAGTAGTGACAAAACAATCAGCTTAATTAAACTGAGTAAAAGTTGATATGTTGCTGTGAAATATATTTATGAGCTTTAACAGCAAGATAATATGAATTAAATATGTGACAAGATAACATATGTGTGATAAGATCAGCTCATGTACATAAAAAGAAATGTGTAAAACATTTCCAGATGTTCAAGTCGACTTAATTTTAGCATGAGTTTTTTCTTCAGTTGAGATACAAAACTTTCACCAGCAGATGGAGCTGTTGGTCAACAATTATAGTTGTGTCATGGTCAGTGTAAGAAGCTAGTGGAACATTAAAAAAACATATACAGGTAAAATATGCTATATTACTCATATATGGGAATGACTGTGTTAGATAAATAGTTAAACTATCAAATGTGGAAATATGTAGGGCAACAGTAATAATTGTAACAATAACACAATTATAATTATTTTAAAAGTGGTCAAACTATATCTAACCCTAAAAATCCAAGATTGTTCTAATCACTCATTAGTACAGATACATAAATCCTTTATTAAGCAGATCTGTTACTGTTCAGAAGAATAAAGAATTTAAGATTTGGCTCTTGGGCACCCTCTGCTGTTTGGTTTACAAGAATATTAGTTAACAAGCTGCTCATAGTGGTGATTTCAGGAACCATGCTAAGCATGGATAAAATGTACTTCTGTAAGGTGTAAAATCTTTAAATAGCAATATAAAATCAAAACTAGTTTAGTCCAATAACTGTTAAACATCCTGTAATTGCTCATACAGCTCTTTGAAGGACTTCACTGAAAATTGCCTTATTTATAGAAAAGCCTATGAACCTTAGTGGTACTTCTCAAAATCTTCCACTGCACTGTTTGGGAAGTTCCCCAGAACCTCACTGCTTAAACTGTCGGAGTGTATGCTTTTGTCTGTTGAAGGATCTGCTCAAGTTGTGTGTGTCTTCCTGTGTGTTGCCCCTCCTCCTCCTCACTTACTTTCTCCAGCTCTGTTGAACAGGATGCTGCTACTCAGTTTACTGCACCAACAGCTGGACGCTGCTTCCTGAGTTCTCCCCTAACTAGTTATTGGAACAGAGGAAATGTGTGTGTTTATGTGTTTTTGAGAGAGCTGAAGAGTGAGTGAGTCACAGAGAGAGAGAGAGAGAGAGAGAGAGAGAGAGAGAGAGAGCATGGAATGTTGTGATGTCACTAGCTAAGTCATACACAAAGGCAAGAAGGACAGACACAGCACTCAGTCAGTAAAGCCTGCTGTAGACCGTCCGCACCCAACTGTGAGTACTGTAATCTTTCTTTGACCACTCTTTCTTTCCCCTCCTTATTCCCTTATTGCTCTCTCTCTCTCTCTCTCTCTCTCTCTCTCTCTCTCTCTCTCTCTCTCTCTCTCTCTCTTTTTCTCTCTGTGTGTGTTTATCTTCTCCCATCACTCTTATTGTCTCAGCACAGATTAACTGCAGCCCTGTGTGTGTGCCAGCAGACTGACAGCCCTCACTCTCTCTCTCTCTCTCTCTCTCTCTCTCTCTCTCTCTCCTGCTGCTTTGTCTGCCAGTGTAAATGTTTCTGTTCTGAGGGGTCTTCAGTTGTCTTATCTGTCTAAAATGCACACTTTTTACTTTAGTCACACCACTGTGGTTGAGTTACAGTCACAGAAAGACAAGGCCAAAATAGAACAGAAAAGCCTCTTGTGAGTTCGTAAAGGAGGGAGCAGCTCCATTCCTGAAGAATCTCCTCCCATTAAAGTGAACAGAGCTGAAAAAAGCATGTTTGACTAGTGATGGCACTTAGGAGCCACACACTGACTTAAAGATGGTGAAGAAAAGAGCAGTGAGGATGAAAAACATAAAGAAAATAGAATGAAGCAAAAAATTAAGAATGAATGAAGAAAAAAGAGAGAAAGGAAGAATAAAAGCAAAGAAAGAAGTAAAATAGAATGAAATGGTGTTGATAGAAGCAAGAGAGAAAGAAAATGAAAGCAGAAAAGAAAATGAAAGCAGAAGAAAAATGTTACTAAAATAGAAAGAAAGAAAGAAAAAGAAGCACAGAAAACAGAAGAAAAAAATAACTAAAATAGAAAGAAAGAAAGAAAAAGAAAGAAAGAAAGAAAAGAAGCGCAGAAACAGAAAGAAAGCACAGAAGACAAGTGAAAACGTGGAGTGTAGAAATCAGAAACTGTAGAAAAGAAGAGTTTGACACAAAGAATACATACTGACAAAGTGAAGCTGGCTACAAAAAGAAGCAGATGGTTTCCAGATGTTATAACCTGTCATTTTCCTCACAGCCTGACCAGCTGCTGGCCACTGCTCAGTGATGAGAGAGTGTGTGTGGTGAGCAGCAGAAACTCAGGAGCAAGGCCCAAACCCAGGTGTGCACCACACATCCTCACTATCCTTTGGGACACACTTTACCTCAGGCTGCAAAGAACTAAGCCACACACACACACAGCCATGCTACAGCAGATCCTAAAGGACATGTACATCGACCCAGATGTGCTAGAAGCTCTGAACGAGGAGCAGAAGAAGACTCTGTTCTTGAAGATGCGTGAGGAACAGGTGCGCCGCTGGAAGGAGCACGAGGAGAAGCTGGAGAGGGAGGAGCCTCGAAAAACCAAACCTAAAACAGGTACAGCTTCTTCAACTCACACCTCCTGCCTTGATACTCTGCTCATGGGATATCTTTCAGAGCCTGCCAGTATATTTCAGCTTATGCTCATGTATAAACTTAAAATGCAGTCTGTGCAAAAGTTCATTCAATGTTTCATGTTTTGTCATTTATTTGGTGTGTAAAGTTGGGACAGTACGGAAAATGTAAATTATAATTAAACTGTGTTTTATATTTTTACTTTGACTTTTATTTCATTACAGAATCAGATCAAGATATTTAACGTTTTATCTGGTCACCTTAATTTCTTTTGTTAAAATACATCCATGCCTGAATTTTAAGCCAGCAATACATTCCAAAAAAGGTGATTAAAAAAAGATAAAAGATCATTAAAGAGGCTTTGAGGTGCAAAAATGGGCAGCCAATCTCCAGTTTGTCAACAGATGTGTGCGAAAATGACTAAAAAACAGTGTTTCTCAAAGAAAGATTAGAAGGAATTTGCATATTTCTCCCTATACAACGCATACTGTTTAATGATTCAAGGACTCTGGAGGAATAGAACTGCAAGGACGCAAGCCTAAGCTGAATACCCATGATCTCCGATCCCTCAGACAGCACATCCTCAAGAACCATCATTCATCAATAGCTGATATATGTCCACATGGACAAGGGATTACTTTGGCAAACATTTGTCAAGGTCTACAATACAGAGTTACATTCACAAATGCCACATACTGTGCTGTGTACAAAATAAGTTAATCATGTCCAGCAGTGGCGTTGACTTCTCTGGGCTCGAAGAAATCTGGGGTGGACCATCACACAGTGGAAATGTCTATTGTGCTCAGATGAATCAGGAAGAAATGGGA
This sequence comes from Crenuchus spilurus, assembly GCA_036984385.1. Classification (NCBI taxonomy): domain Eukaryota; kingdom Metazoa; phylum Chordata; class Actinopteri; order Characiformes; family Crenuchidae; genus Crenuchus; species Crenuchus spilurus. The sequence goes on along the minus strand of BRDA01005887.1, from coordinate 992 downwards.
ATCTGTGTCCATCACACCAAAGGTTAAAAAGGACCATCTAGATTATTATCAGCGACAAGTGCAAAAAAGGGTCTGTCATAATATGGGGTTGTGTCAGTGCTCTTGGCAATGGTCATTTACACTTCTGAAAAGTACACTGAGATTTTAGAGAAACATATGCTGCATTCAAGATAACATAGTTCCCAGGAACATCTATGCATTTTTTTAACAAGACAATGCAAAACCACATGCTGCACACATTACAAAAGCATGGGTGCAGAAGAAGAGTGTACAGGTACTGGACAGTCCTGATCTGTCCCAAACAGAGAATGTGTAGATAACTTTGAAATAGAAAACAGCAACCTCCCTGCACACCTTATAATGTGCTTGCAGGAAGAATGGTGAAAAAAACTGAAACATTTCATCACTTTGGTATCCTTGGTGTAATATGCAAAAATATATTTTAAGTGTTGTGAGAATGAATGCCAACATTACAAAGTGTTAAATACTTTACCATCCCAAAATTGCAGTATTGCAGGCTTGAAATGCAGGAATAGATGTATATTAACAAATGAAATGAAGTTGATCAGACAAAACATGAAATATCTTGAGTTCATACTGACTGCAATGAAACCAAAGTTAAGCCTTGGGGTCGAGTCCACATCTGAGTGGAGTTTCCATGTTCTCCCCGTGTCTGCGTGGTTTTCTCCGGGGTCTCCGGTTTCCTCCCACAGTCCAAAAACATGGAGGTCAGGTGAATTGGGTACTCTAAAATTGTCTGTATGTTTGTGTATGTATGTATGTGTGTGTGCACGTGCGTGTGTGTTCACCCAGTGATGGATTGGCACCCCGTCCTGGGCTTAGTTGAATAGTGTAATGCCCTGCCCTGTGCCCAGTGAGGGGGTAGGGGACTAACCTCGACCCTGATAAGGATATATAGTGAGGAAAATAAGTATTTGAACACCCTTTGAATTTGCAAGTTCTCCCACTTAGAAATCATGGAGGGGTCTGAA
>BRDA01005886.1:87418-98714 GCA_036984385.1 Crenuchus spilurus | reverse complement strand
CTTTTGATCTGTCATCTATGTTATATTACGAATAAAATATTGACATTTGCCATCTCCACATCATTGCATTCAGTTTTTATTCACAATTTGTTTAATGTCCCAACTTTTTTGGAATCCGATTTGTAACTGTGAACACACACTTCTCTCACAATCACCACAAAAGCACAAGTGTTTGATTATATTAAGGAGTTATTATGGCGAAGGCTTCAGTGTACACTAGATCTCTGATTTTCTTCAGCTGTAAGTCATACTGATCACAGTAAAAAAACGCTTGAAATATGTCACTTTATTCATCCATCCTTCCATTATCTTATCCGCTTAATCCTAATCACGGTCACATTGACTCCCCTACCCCATCACCAGGCACAGGGCAGGGCACTACAGACTATCCTAGTCAAGCATAGGACAGGGCATCACTGGGTGCACATACACACAGAAGGACAATTTAGATTAGCCAATTCATATCCCTTATTATGTAATGAATGTAAAATATATATATATATCTGGTCTTGTGACCGAAGGGTGCACAGGCCGGTTTGATCCCCACCCAGTGTGTTCACTAGTGTGTGTGTTTTACTGCACTAAACAAATACATTTGAGCTGGGTGAACCTCAAGTTGAAAGAACTCCAAAAAGGAGTGCAGTAAGTTAGGCTGACTTATTATTTTTTACACTGTGAGTGAGTGTAGCTGTAGAACGTAACAGTGTCCATAACTAAACACTAGAGCGGCTCTTCAGCTGGACAAAGCAGGAGTGTTATAATAAACACAGAGAGACACACACACAAAACAGGAAACCACACTCTGACAGGACCGAGATCACCATGGTAACATGGCAGGATGTTGAGAGAAAGAAGCTGTAGGTGACGGTTGAGAACAACGAAGTTATTCACACACAAACTAACCTGTTATGCGAGGCTGAACCTCTGCTCTCACATCACTACTCCATTATGATACTTTAGAAACTGACTCAGTGAATCACAAATGAAATTCCAACCTGATTTGATTCACTTATTTTGTGTTGATGTCGTGAATAATTTTTGTAAAATACACAAATGAATACTAATTTTGGTCAAATGTTAGCGTATATCTTATTGAAATGAATGTTTTTATTGTGTCTCTACGACCTCAAATCAGAGGACATTTGAACAAGCCATTAAGCAGAAACCAAAGACATGATATCACTATCTATACGGTCACCAGGAGGTCAAATCATCTAAACAGCACTAATAATGAAAATAATAATAAAAATAACAGCAAAAATAACAACAACAACAATATCAAAATCAACAATAATAGGTCAAGAAAAAGAATAATCATGATTTTCTTTTCATTATATGGCAAATTCTAATGTATATTTTATTTAATCAACGGGTCATGATCTGACCATTTTTGAATGGAAATCTTGAGTTAGTGGACTATTCTGATACACAATAGCTCTGGTGTATGGGTATTATTTTCACATTTTAAACCTCTAATAACTAAAACAAGATTTTTTACATTTCTAGTTCTTATATATAAGTAGTTATAGACCTGTATGTGTGTGTGTGTGTGTGTGTGTGTGTGTGTGTGTGTGTGTGTGTGTGAGAGAGAGAGAGAGAGAGAGAGAGAGAGAGAGAGAGACCAGTAACTCTGACCTTTGGCTGTGTGTTTCTCCATTACCCAGTAGAAATCCATAGCGATCAGTTTCAGCCCCTAACTGTCCTGAGCTGCCCTCTGTGTCTGCGTTGTGCTCCGATTGAAGAGACATTACCTGACACACACAGAGAGAGAATTATAATCAAGTGTAACAAATTCAGTTACATTGTTACTGATGGTCCATCCTACAGTTGAGTAATATGTCGACATCCTTCAACCCTCACCAACTCAACACACACAAGACATACGCTCTTCCGTCTCAGTCATGCTTATATACGAGTTACTTCGCTCACGTTGGCGATGTTGGAGTTGTGACTGAGACTAAGACAAGTGAAGATGAAGAATGTGAATGTTTGTTGAACTTACCTTCGATGTCTCAGTGAAAGGTGCAGTTGTGCATATGCAAGAGGGAAGACAGAAGTGAGAAAATGACTTCCGCTCTGGGGAAGTGTGTGTGTGTGTGTGTGGTATGTGTTCTTTGATACTTGTATGTCAATCAAACCTGCCCTTCATAATAATGATATTTAAAGGGGACATATTTTGACTCACTTTTTTAGTGTTTTTCCACTTACATATGAGTATCTGGAGTGCATACCAACCCACAATCTGTGAGATAAAAAATCAGTCTGTGCTCTGTGGGCTGTCTAAGGCTGAAATTATTCAATTTAATGAGTCGTTGCAAATTGGGCTCATCTTATTTGCACAATAAGGGGGCTTAGCTATGCCTCACTCTTATGGGAGCAGACATGGCCTGCTGGTTGTGACCAGAAGGTTGTCAGGTCCATCCCCGGGCAGTTCATGACTGAAGTGCCCTTGAGCAAGGCAGTTAAACCCCAACTGCTCCCCGGGTGCTGTGGATAGGGCTGCCCACCACTTTGGGCACATGTTCACTAGGCACAGCCTAGTGTTTACACAAGTGTTTTCTCCCCAATGGTTGGTAGCCAATTGACCCGCCCATTAATTGACACTCCCTATCACTTGTAATGTCCAGTTTTGATGCATCACCTGGCAGATGCTTGAGCCAGCAGACATTTCTTAGTAGTGTTAGAGAGAGTGTGCCATCTTACCTGCCAAGAGAGAGCACAGCAAATTTTTGCTCTCTCAGACCCTGGCTGCTGATTGCAAGCAGTATAGCCTGGGATACAAACATGTAGTCCTCAGATCATAGTGTCAGCGCCTTTGTCCTCTTAGTCACTCAGGGCTGCTCATCATACACATTTCTAATTCAATTTTGGGTTATTTAAAGTTAAATAGTTAAATGATTGAGCCTCTCCTTGTGGTGCATCACATAAGGAGGACATAACTACATACAGATATTGCAGTGCTCTTGATTGATTTTGGTATGTGGATACACCTGTGCACACCCAAATTAACAGTTTTTCACACAATGAGCAGCTTTTTATATCTATTAAATTATGTCAGCTAGTGGATAGCACATGACTTTACTATTAAATGGTGTCACATCTCCAATACATCCTAATCAGGTTTACACGATTATTCCACGGATAGTACCATAATAGACTACATAGGGAACCTTGTTTAATTCTGTACAGAACCAGTAAGTGATACAATGTTAGTATCTGCAGTGCTGTCATTTAGGCCTTTGCTGTAAAACATTTATTATTAAGTGCCGTGGATCCTGGTATGAACTCCATATGGCTAGTGTTTCTCCATAACAGTATGGAGGACCAAAAATGACAAAAGTATAAATAAATAAATGAATGAATAAATAAATAAATGGAGAACCAAAACTTACAAAAGTATAAATAAATAAATATACATTTGTTAATGAAAAAGCATGCATACTAATAATAAATGTTTTTACTTTAGGCCAAGTAAAAAAAAAGAATTGGTGATCATCCCCGCCCGACCCTCTAAAAAGCACCCGACCGTTTTTTTTGTTTGTTTTTTTTTAACACAAAAAAACGCGCCAAACACCCTAGTCTGGCCTAGAATCATTCAAATTTTGCATGCTTCCAATGACGTGACCCAAATCAGTACACTTAACTGTCAATACCAATGGCCGGTCGTTTTTGTGATGCAAATCATGGCTTTTGCAGTGGCCAGCATCGTAAAAACACTGCAGTCGGCCAATAAAATTCGTTTCATTTCCCTGTTATCTAATGAAATAAAATACAATGGATTATTTTAACTAACTGTAATATATTATAATAACTATTATCGCAGCGTGCGCGCAGACTCACACACAGAAAAGCAGACGGAGGGCCGGTTCTATAAATAAGACAGAATAACTGACTAAGACACACATTAACGGTAACTTAACTAAAACACACTAAAAATAACTCATAGAGACTAGACTACAACTAACAATCATTACACATACAAAAATCTCCTCTTAAAGACCCCAAATAATTACAAAATAGACCCCATAAACACACAAGAGAACTTTATGCAAATACCGTACGACACGCAGCCATTTGATTGGCCGACACCCCCAAAAGCCGCCACAACACACACACACACACACAAAAAAAAACACCTCCCCCCCGACCCAAAATTTTGGTGAAAAAGGATGATCACCAATTTTTTTTTTTTACTTGGCCTTATTTATGTATTTCCACATGTCTACATTTATTTATTCATTCATTTATATATTAATTAATTAATTTATACTTTTGTCATTTTTATTCCTCCATAGAAAAAGACATGCTTTTCTGGAGGTGAGGTGGGCTTTGATTTTGTCCATTTATTTGCTTTCTTTGCTGCCCAAAGTTATTCTCTAACATAAAGGTTTAAAGGCATCAATGTTCTGATCCTGCTTTTTCATTGTCCAGCTTTCACCTCTATAAAGAACCACAGAGAAGACCACAGTTTGGACAATTGTTGTGTTTGAACAGACAAATCATTACATTTGATGATCTACTCCAGCTCCTCCGTTTTTGTTTTGTTTAATGTTAGTCTATGTTGTACCTCCTGACTGCTGGATACATTTTTGAGAATGATTTGAAACAAAAGTTGTCCACCACTTCAAAATGTTCTCCTTCAATGGTAAATTTGTCATGTCTTCTTAAGCTGAAGTCCTACCTTTTTTCTCTGTTCTTTAACTTTACAAGAGCCTTCAGCTCTTCCTGGTGTTTTGCTAGCGGGTTTTTATCAACTGCATATCCGTAATGAACTTTTAGTGTGTTTTAATAGATACATATTTTGTATTTTGGGGAACAAAAATGTTACCACGTTGCTCGGAGCGATTTATCCCGTAAAACCTGTCATTTCACTTCCGTTCATTGTGGATTAGCTGTTTATTGCCCCTAGCATTTTCCTATAAGCCTATCATAACTCACGGCTCTGAATATTAGCCAATCGTAGCAAAGGGGGCGTGGTTTGTCGGAATACGGGTGGGAAAAACTCTAATCCCAGACTTTTTAGCAGTGTTCACGGTAAGTGCGTCATTATTTCTGACATCATTTTAGGGTAATCAGTAAAGTTTAGTTATCTCTTTAGTTTTCTTTGTTTACATTTCTCTTTAATCGAGGAGTTGATTACTGCACGTCTAGGATATGAATAAAAACCTAAAGCATCATGTTGGAGTTTTCCGTTCCACTTTAAACGGTGCGTGGTTACATGCATGATGACTGCAGGCGCCCAAATTTAAGGTGGAACGGAAAGTTCGAATAAGATGTTGACTTCAGCTTCGTTGTGATAGTGGTACAAAAGGGCTATTAACCTTCCTCAGGCCTTATAAACTGACCATGTTACAATAATCTGCAGTAATGCAAAGTACAGGCAATGTTTATCCAGATTACTCCTAAATGAGGCTCTAGCTGAAAATATGTGAGAAATAAAAGTAGTGTAAATCAGCTATAAGTTTGCCAGTACATATCTACAGTTAAGGTGAACTTCTTCTCACGACAGCCACAGATTCAGATGGAGATTAGGCGAGACACTAATCTAGTGTTGGCAAAGTGTGTCTATGTGTGTATGTGTGTGTGACTATAGCAAGCTGTAAAGACCACTCCAAATGTTCTGCCCAGTCTTCAGTACAGAACATTGAAAAGTTCTAGAATGTGATGAAGAGGAAGATGGATGGTCACAAGGTTGGAACCCTGGTAACTCGGTCCCACTATTCAATCCACTACGGCACCTCTGCCCAACAGTAAAGTGAAATGGGCCAATCAGGCATATTCCACCAAATACTGATTTAAAAAAAATTTAACAATTAGTACTGTTTAAAAGTGTATATGAACTTGTTTTTTTTGGGGTTATTCCAGGTCTGAAAACACTGCACACTTTTTATACAAATGCTGCTAATAAATGCTCTAAATTGCAGTATTTGATTTGGAATTTGGCAGAAATGTTGTCAGTAGTTTATAGAGAAATACAGAATTTGCAGTGCTCTCTTAATGCACTTCCCAAAAAAGGTGGCCGTTCCAAAGTTATATGATTCCATGAGAATGAACTATTTGCATATTTAAATTAAATAATCTGTGAACCTTTTTGAAAATGGTTTGATATAGCATGTTACATTGTAAAGATACAATATATGAGCAAGAGTACTGGGACACCAGTTTATTTATTCTTCTGAAATCAAGTGTATTAAAAGAAATGTTTATCCTGCTCTTGTTGCAGTAACTGTTGTAGTAAAAGGCTTTCTACTAGATTTTGGAGCACTGCTGTAAGGATTTGATTGCATTCAGAGTTAGTAAGGTCAGAATGTTCAGTAGTCACCACCACCTCATCCTCAAAGTATTGGTGCACCATCATTCCAGAGAACACAGTTCCACTGCTCCACAGCTCAACGCTGGGGGGCCTTATACCCCTCTAGCTCATGCCTGGCATTAGACATGGTGCCAATAGGTCTTGTTTATCTTCTCCAGAGAGTCCTATTTGATTGACAATACTTCTCTATGGGGACAAGACAAACTGTGTGTGTGTAGTTTTACATCTGTGTCAGCAATGGGTGCAACTTAAAGTATTAGTATAAAGTAAAATTCATTAGATGGGATGTCTACAAACAATTTATTAATTAAAAGGGGTCTCTCTCTCTCTCTCGCTCTCGCTCTCTCTCTCTCTCTTGCTCTCTCTCTCTCTCTCTCTTTCTCTCTCTCTCACACTCTCAGTACACCTGTCTCAGTGTGATGTCTACAGCATTGTGCTTGCTCTACACGTCCCGACCAGGTGAGCAAATAGTAACAGAACAGAATCTGATGTCCTGAAACTTTTCCATACAGTGAACTGATTTGCAGACTGGCAGTGTGCTTTACATCTTCTCTGAGCTCTGGTCAACAGCAGTTTGTGTTTTATTCAGGCACATTTGCTGCTGGTCCAGCTCTGGCTCGTCCCTTCAGTGTCACTGTCCAAAGAGGAGGCTACAGTAAGCCATAAACACACACACAAAACACACTTATTTTAGTATTAGTTATTGAATAGTTCAACATTTTCTGTTTCACATAAATGGGACACTTTTTGCCACCACAATGACAGAATGACTGTCTATCTGTCCATCTGCCTATTTTTTCTTTGTCTGTCTTTCTGAAAGAATATGTGAATGTTCAGAAACTGCCCATGGATATGAAGTCTATTACAGACCGTGCATCACAAACACTACTGTGGACGGAGCTCTTCAGAGGTGTGTGTGTGTGTGTGTGTTTACTTCAGTGCTCCTTAATAATAATAATTAAGTTGTAATACCAAAATTTTGATGTCCATTGTGATATAAAGTGTAGAATCATCATAGTCGATACCAAAACAATACTCTGGCTACACGTTATATGTAAATGATATATTGGTTGCACTTGATAAGAAACTGTTGTGCAACACTTTTTATTGATTTGTCAAAAGCATTTGATACAGTTGATCATTACATTTTAAAACTTAAGCTTCTTTAGTCAGGACTCTCTGAGAAAGCAGTGGCTTGGTTCTCAAACTACCTTAATAATAGATCTCAATGTGTAAAATATGATGGATTTTGTTCAAAATATGTCACTGTACATAAAGGGGTACCACAGGGTTCTGTACTGGGTCCTTTATATTAATTAAATGTGTCAGATGCTGGATTTTAACATTTATGCCAATGATACAGTTATTTACTGCTGTGGATCGACACTTGCTCAGACTGTTGAATCACTCAGAAAGCTTTTGATACCATCCAACATTCATTACTTCAGCTGAAACTTGTTCTTAATGCTAACAAGACAAAGCTTATGTTGTTTTCCAATACCAAGAAGAATCCACTTTTGATTCCCTCTGTGACCACGCTTGAAGGAATTGAAATAGAGCAGGTACATGTGTATAAATTTTTGGGAATATTGATTGACTACTATCTTAGTTTTTAAGCCCCATGTGGAGAAACTGGTGAAGAGGCTCAGAATAAAACTAGGTTTTTACTTTCGAAATAAGCTGTGCTTTTCTTTTAATGCGAAAAAGCGACTAGTTGCTGCCACTTTTACCACTGTTGGATTATAGTGATCTTTTTTGTATATGAACTCGTCTGCTAAATGTCTTCAAACAATTGACACTGTTTATCATGCCTCTTTGAGGTTCATAACAAATTGTAAGGCACTGACACATCACTGTGAGTTGTACTCAAGGATAGAATGGCCTGCTCTGGCCACCAGAAGGCTCTGCCATTAGTATATATTTATATACAAGGCAATATGTGAATTTCTTCCCTCTTACATTTGTACTTTGATTGAAAAGAAAAACTGTCTCTTACTCCATCCACTCACAAGACTTTTTGATGCTTTCTGTTCCATTTGCTCGGACTGAATTGGGAAAAAATGCTTTTTGCTATTCGGCACCTTCTACATGGAATATATTGCAGAAAGACTAGAAATTGACAGAGTTAATTTCACTGAGTGCTTTTAAATCAAAACTGAAATGTCTTGAGACTGACTCTATAACTTGCACCTGTAGTTTTTAAGTTGTTTTAATTTAATTTTTAATGTTTTTATTTACTTATTTTTATTTTTATTTTTTTTAATGTTTTTTTTTTAATTGGTTGTCTTACTGAGGTGTGAAACTATGTGTTGTATTTGTTGCTGCTGATCTTGGCCAGGTCTCTCTTGAAAAAGAGGTTTTTTTAACCTCAATGGGACTTCCTGGTTAAATAAAGGTTAAATAAAAATAAAAAAATACTCATCATTGACACCAATTCATCATGCAGAGCTCGTAGCAGAATAAAGTAAATTATGCAAAATGCAGTGTCAAAAAATATTTATACATAATGTATTACTAAATATGAATAAGAAAAAGTTTGCTACTTTGGTACTTGGTGCAACTCTTACCAGCTGTGACTTTATAGTAGATATTTTATAGTAATATCTGCACTGCAGCTGACTTTAAAACACTAATAACCTAACATATATATTGTATAAAAACTCCTCTGATTATGTTTGTAAAATAACTGTGGAATTAGGACTTTCACAACAAGTTCATACTTTTCTCATTCATTCAAGTTGGCCACAGTTATTTTCTGTGGTTACATCAAAACATCAACACAGACATATGTTGATTTTTCATTAAACAGTATGTGAATCTTCCATCAGTTATGTGAAGTAAATAAACATAAATAAAAAAGTACATTGACATGTGATGAATTTTTTTTAAAACAAACGTAAAAGTGGCAGTTGTTCGTAATGTAATATATGATCTCTAGCTGTGTCTGAGGTTAGTTAGAGGTAGAGTTACTGACTACGGACAGACAGGAAGCAGAACAGCTGATGCAGTTGCTTACACAGAAACAATGTCAGATAATTAAATTGTTATTCACAATTATTGATATAGCAATTAATCAACAACAAAAACATCAGGATTGTGAGGTTTTTTTTAGAGTGGACTAATGCAGAAATTATTTTAGTGTGCTGGAAATCTCACAATGTACTGGTGTGTGTATGTGTGTAGGATTGGGAATGACTATCAGTTACTTCTTCCGAGAGCCAGCTACCATAAACTATCCATTTGAGAAAGGGCCGCTGTCCCCTCGTTTCCGTGGAGAGCATGCACTGCGCAGGTACCCGAATGGAGAGGAGCGCTGCATTGCCTGCAAACTGTGTGAGGCCATCTGCCCTGCACAGGTACACACACACATGCTCACACACGCTACACACATACACACAGCTTTATTATAATGCAAAATTACAATATTATAAACAGTACTATACTATACTATTCAGCACTATACTATATTTTACTATTCTGAACAGTAGTATACTACAATACTGTACAATACTACATAATACCATTGTAGAGAGTACTATACGATACTGTTCCAGGGAGTACTTTCCTATATTATTCCACATCGTACTTTATTGTATTATTCTATACAGTACTATACTATTATATTCTGTATAGCATTATTCTATACTATACTATACACACAGCTTTATTACAATGTAATATAACACTCAAAGGAATGGTTCACCAAAAATCTGATTTCACTCTCTCCAAGACATACTGTTTCTATGAAAACATGCTTTATGTTCTTTAGTTTTGTACTGAAGTTTGTGTGTGTGTGTGTGTGTGTGTGTGTTGCAGGCCATCACTATTGAAGCAGAGACCCGTGCTGATGGCAGTAGAAGAACCACTCGTTATGATATTGACATGACAAAATGCATTTACTGTGGATTCTGTCAGGAGGCCTGCCCTGTGGACGCAATTGTGGAGGTTCAATTATATCCCCAATTTAAAATGCATTATAAAAGGGCACACATATTGTCCAGTGCAATAGTCATCTATCAATGCATAAATCAGCATTTATTTTCATATCAAATGAGTGTGAGTAAATGTACATTTTTAAGGATAGTAAGGATATTTCTCTAAATGTGCTAAATAATATTATAATAATCTTTATAATATATTTCTATACTATACGGTTCTATTATATACAGTACTATACTATTATACTATTCTATAAAGTAAAATGCCATTCTATACAACACTCTTCTATTCAGCTCTATATTATTCTCAACAACACTGCGGTACATTACTGTTTTAGACAGTGACATACTATACTTAACTATTCTATTCAGCACTATACTGTTTCATCCAGTACTATATTATTCTAAACACTACTACTCTACTACATAAGTACTTTACTATTCTGGACAATACTACACTATTCTATTCAGTACTATATTATTCTCAACAATACTATACTACTCTTTACTATTATATTCAGCACTCTACACTTTTTTATATAGTGCTATACTAGTGCTATATACTACATTTTACTACTTTAGTCAGTACTATACTGTTCTGCTCAGTACTATACTAGACTATATTGATTGTTAAGTAGTAGCAAATAACTACATTTCCTTCACTCATGCAAGTAACTTACCCGTACACTTTTTTATAGATTTGTACTTTTCAATTTGTCACATACATTTTGGAGTAAATACACTGAAACTATAGAAATACTGTTGTACAAGTCTTATACATCTGAGTAAATTACATGTAAAGCTATTTATCCAGTGTTTAAACTATAAAATAATTACATATCATCAATAGATTGTGATTCTCTTTATCAATAGTTACAATATCAGATCTGCTAAATAATATATTTAGTGTCCTCAAAGCACTGATAAGAACATTGGCTTTACGAAACAGCTGATCTACAAACTGGATTCCAAAAAAGTTGGGACACTAAACAAATTGTGAATAAAAACTGAATGCAATGATGTGGAGGTGCCAACATCTAATATT
>BRDA01005886.1:72544-87318 GCA_036984385.1 Crenuchus spilurus | reverse complement strand
TTTACGCTGGGTAACACCATTCTGGTATTGCTGCACTATCTTTCTGCACAACAATGGTGGAATTGGTGATCCTCTTACCATCTTGGCATCAGAGACACTGACACTCTGAGAAGCTCTTTTTATACACAATCATGTTGTCAATTGACCTAATTAGTGTTAATTGGTCTTCCAGCTGTTCGTTATATGCTCAATTTCCTTTTTCGAGCCACTTATTGCCTTAGTGGTTAGCACGTTCGCCTCTCAGCGCTGGGGTCTTGGGTTCGATTCCCCATCTGAGCGGAGTTTCCATGTTCTCCCCGTGTCTGCGTGGGTTTCCTCCGGGGTCTCCGGTTTCCTCCCACAGTCCAAAAACATGGAGGTCAGGTGAATTGGGTACTCTAAAAATTGTCCGTAGGTGTGTCTGTGTGTGTCACCCAGCGATGGACTGGCGCCCTGTCCTGGGCTTAGTTGAATAGTGTAATGCCCTGCCCTGCGCCCAGTGAGGGGGTGGGGGACTAACCGCGACCCTAATAAGGATTAAGCGGGTGTGATAATGAATGAATGAATGAATGAGCCACTTATTGCTACTTGTCCCAACTTTTTTGGGATTTGTTGACACTGTGAAATTTTGAATCAACATATTTCTCCTTTAAAATGTTACATTTAATTTCTCCTTTAAAATGTTACATTTACTCAGATTAAACTTTTGATCTGTCATCTATGTTCTATTACCAATAAAATATTGACATTTGCCATCTCAAAATCATTGCATTCAGTTTTTATTCACAATTTGTTTAGTGTCCCAACTTTTTTGGAATCCGGTTTGTACATTCAAACACATTATTTGTGTAACTGATCAATTTTTTTACTCCCCCTACTCCCAGGGCCCTAATTTTGAGTTCTCCACTGAGACCCATGAGGAGTTGCTCTACAATAAGGAGAAGCTGCTGAATAATGGGGATCGTTGGGAGGTAGAGATTGCTGCGAACATTCAGGCTGACTACCTTTACCGATAAAAATTTCAGAGCTATGCATAGGTATGATCATGCATACCTACTGTGTAAGAAAATTCATGTTTTGCCTGCTATTTATTATAGTTAATATAAATGTATTCACACAAACAATTTAATATGCCAACACAATGCACTGAAACTTCTCCTGAGGTCACTAATCACGCACAAAAGTACGCAAGTACATAAACACACACACACACACACACACACACACACACACACATGTATATGTATATATATACATGTGTGTGTGTGTGTTTGTGTAACAGATTTACTTTCAGAAATAAATTTTTTGAAAGCTTCATATGTGGTCTTTCTTATGAGCATAACTGGAATTCTACTGAAACTACAATGAACAGGAAAGGATTTCACCGACCTTCACATCAGGAACTTTGGGAAGTACATGGAGGAGAAGAAGAAGAGGTTTAGAAAGTTTTCCAACTACAAATTGGTGAGAATGAGGGCTTTGACTGTTTGGACTTTGACAGACAAAAGGATGCTGAGAAGGCAGTGGATGACTTAAAAGAAAAGTTACTTAATGGGAAGTCAGGGTATGTGGATTGAGCTCATAACAGAGGCAAGAGGAAGAGCTCAATTGTAAATTCAATTTGGCAAAGGATTCAGTCAGTGAAGAGGTGGGCCAGGCCAACGAGTAGAAGAGGTAGAAGAATAGCAATTATATAATATTTATAAAATAGTGAATAGTGAATATATTAACATTAATAAAATAGTGAATAGTATATATATTAACGTTAATAAAATAGTGAATAGTAAATATTTTAATTGTAAACATGTTAATAATAAAATAGTGAATAGTAAATGTATTATAAATACATTCTTACAAAAGTATATATATTTGTTAGGGCTGTCGAAGTTAACACGTTAAAGTACAATCTGTTTTTAACATGAAAAAAATAATAGTGCCATTAACGCAAATTCTATTTGGTCCTGCAAGTCATCCATAGTTTATGTTGAGCCTTGACCGTGTGCGACATCATTAAGAGTAGAGGAGTAAAGGCAGAAATACAAATTTCCAGATTTATTTTTTAGACTTACTGAACATTTCACATGCTTTAAGCACCATTTCATAAACAGTGGAACCTTGACTTACAAGCGACCCAACTTACAAATTTTCTGACATACGAGATGAGTCTGTAGGTTTTTTGTTTGTTTGTTTGTTTTTTGCTTTATGTTGCTGAGATCTTTTACGAGCGAGCAAGCAAGCTTCCACCACACGCCACTATCAGTCACTAGTAAGCGTGAGAGCAAAAATCACTGCATTGCAGAGAAGAAGAGGTGGTGCTGTGCTTTGTAAACACACTTGTCTCACTCATTTTCTAAACATTTTGAAATGGAGGAAGAAACAAAGCTCTTTTATGTCTCATTATTTTTATACATTGTTTTGTTATTTATGTTAATTTTTTCTTATTTAAAAACATGTAACAAAAATTTGGTGTTGTTTTAATGGAAATTTCCCTCATAAAGGTGTATATATTTCTTTCACAGATTTTACAGTTTAATTTACAGATTTAAAGCTGAGCCTGTTTTGACGCCATAGATGTAGCTCACGGCTGCCGTATCAACGTATAGCTGGGAGTCTGGGACTGTATCTGTCGGTGTTATTTTGTGGCCACGCGATGGCGCCATGGCGCCCGCGGGATTGCCGGGTCACGTGGCTCGGGGCGGAAGCGTTAATTCGGCCGCGCTGAGAGTCGCGCGCTCGCTGCCATTTGCTCTTTTCAACCCGCGCGGCAGAGCGAAACACTAGCGCTGAGGTAACGAGCCCGGATATTTACCCTCTCCAACTAGCATTTACTGCACTTACACAGTGCCTCAGAACCTTTATATACACCTTGCTGTACCGTAAGCCTCTACGTTACCGTCTGTATGCTGTTAATGTGACGTTAAAGCCTTTTCAGTGCCGTTATGTGTTAGCATGTTAGCGTCGTGTGGCTAATAGCATGCTGCTAGCTCTGAAGCGCACATTTAATCTATGTTGTTATTATTCAGATATTTATCTCTTAGTCGTTGTCTGGAGTTCATGTGTGTTTGTATTTAGCTGTGGGTGTTTTTATTGTGGTTCGGGCTGCGTTAGGCCTTTGTTTTGTTCTCTTTTGGAAAGCGCTGGTTAGCCTTAGCATGGGAGACAGATTGGAGTGCTGGACGGATTTTGTTCCAGTCCAAACTAGAAAAGTGCAGCAGCAACGCGACATGGCGCTCAGCCAAACACTGACAGTGTTATCGTGAGCTTCACCCACATGTTTACGATCTGGTGATTGTGAAGTCGTATTTAAACGCATAACATGTTCTTTCGCTTTAAAATGCGTGAGAATGGGCTCTTTTGTTAGGCGCGTTCACGCAGCTGCGTGGTGGCTCATTCATAGCGGGTTTTGAGGCCCATCCGTACTTTTAGTAACATTTTTGTCAGGCTCGCGTGAATGTGGGGGTGATTTTGTACTCTGGCCTTTTGTCTGACTTTACTAAATCCTCCCGCCATCTCTTCTACAGAGTCCCGCTGCGGCAAATACACACACAACAATGGCAGAGAACGACCCCCAGGTTCAGTTTAAGGTGAGTAACATTCTTCTGATCTTCATTCCTGAATTTACATACCGAACAAAAATTACATACGTAAGCTTAAATACCTATATTTCAGTTAAACAATTGCCCGAAAGTAGTTTTGTTTATTACTGTCAATCGTTTGGTTTGGTGATCGATTTAAGTTGAGTGAAGTTTATACAATGTTTAAATCAGCAGACCTTTCAAGGTTATATATTGAATTTCGGTATAAATTTCTTTTTTTGACTACATGTACAACAAAAACGGAAAGTATCTAAATGTCAATACTCAAACTTTGCTATCAATTCTAAAACTTAAGAAATTCAGGTTGCACCAATTTTAACACTTTATTTTAATGACGATTTAAGAGTTAAAAATGAATTAGATTACTTTTTTAAATGAACATTATTTAAGCTGTTTAAATTTAAAACTCTGTATTCCATCAATAAAAAGGGTGTATAGACAATGGCGAGTTTTTAATTTATAGAGAGTAACTTATTGTACTTGGTATCTGTACCAAAGTTAAAATTCTGGTATTGTAACTGCAGTATTAAAGGTATCTTTGAACCTTCAATTTGTTCTAGACAAGATGTGGTTTGTATTTCTGCATATATAACATCATTTCTCCCATCCACAGCTGGTTCTTGTAGGAGATGGAGGTACAGGAAAGACCACCTTTGTGAAAAGGCATTTGACGGGAGAATTTGAAAAGAAATATGTCGGTAAGGGTGTTTTTTAAAGAAACTGAAAATATTTTATATATCAGATCTGTTTTGGAAGGATGTTCTTTGCCAGTAAATGTTCCACATCTGGAATGTGTGCCCTGGGTGTGAGTCAGTCAAACCATTACACACTAGATGAGCTTTGAGTTAAGCACACACTGACTAGAGCAGCTCTTTTAAAAAGAAGCTTGTGACTGTGTGATCAGTCCTGGTGTGTTGACTCACTGTTTAGCTGTCTAGGTGATTGAAGCTTGTAGTCTCACTGTGACTAGTTTGGTATTGGTAAGAAATGGTGCAGTGTATTTCACTACTTTACATTTTAAGGCCAACTGAATTACTTCATTGTGTTGCTTCGGTGTGTACTGCAGTCAGATGTTAGCATTCCACTGTATAAGGTGTGAGTAACTCAAGTGCATAATGTTTTTCCTGCAGCAACTCTGGGTGTTGAAGTACACCCCTTGGTCTTCCACACCAACAGAGGAGCCATCAAATACAATGTATGGGACACAGCCGGACAGGAGAAGTTTGGAGGTCTCAGAGATGGATACTACATCCAAGGTATGTGAAATATACCTTTTCCTCTTTTTATTTATGTATTTAAAATATGTATTGGTGTTTGCTTGTGGTAATGTTTCTATTATATAGTAATCAGTTTTAGTGCAGCACCAAAATAAGAATATTGCAAAAGTTAATGTACAGTAATGTACAGTAATGTAATGTGCATTTTATTCATGTAAAGAGACATTTTAGGCCTCTTTTTGTTTACTATTGATACTGTTTGACTAGCTATTTACCTAACCTTGAAATGAAATTAATTTGACACATTGGATTTCTGATTTTCATAAGCTATAAGCCATACTGAACAGTAAAATAAAATGCAAGGAATTGGTCATTTGATGTGTAATGAATATAAAATGATTTATCTTTAATTTATTAATGAAAAATAAACCTTCAAATTATACTGTGCTATAAAAATGATCAAATATTTGCAGTACTAGTGCATTCTCAGTGAATTGTTCTTTTGTTTTTCCAGCTCAATGTGCGATCATAATGTTTGACGTGACCTCTCGAGTGACTTATAAGAACGTGCCCAACTGGCATCGTGATTTGGTGCGTGTTTGTGAGAACATTCCTATAGTGCTGTGTGGAAACAAGGTGGACATCAAGGACAGGAAGGTGAAAGCCAAGAGCATCGTTTTCCATCGTAAGAAGAACCTACAGGTACAGCTTCATCCTTTCTCTTAAGGAGATGTGCTTGGGTTTTGAGACTTGTCCTACATCATACCCCCCCACCCCTGGAAAAGTAACTACATAGTGTGATGCGTATCACAAGAGCAGGCTTACTACTTTGCATCTCCAACTTTGCCTCCATTTTTATAAACGGGGATCAGGTTGGAAAGGTTAGATGTGTCCTGTTTCGGTTTGCAGAATTTAATAAAACCAATTGGTTATCAGCTGTTGGCTAAAAATTCCAACATAATTCACTCAGTTGCAGTTGCCATTGTTCATATTACACTAAAGAGTTCAAGACTAGAATTGAAACCCCATCGCCAGCTAGTATTCTGGTGGTGTAATTGCAGAGAGAAACCATTGCACAAGTGTAATTTCATGATGTGTATATGCACCCTTTGACTCAGGCACATGATTTTCCTATACTACAGGCCCTATAGTACTGCTGGATACTGTTAGTTTTTTGTGGGGGGTTTCCCTTCCCCCTCCCCCCCCATTATTTGGTCTGTTTTGT
This sequence comes from Crenuchus spilurus, assembly GCA_036984385.1. Taxonomy (NCBI): domain Eukaryota; kingdom Metazoa; phylum Chordata; class Actinopteri; order Characiformes; family Crenuchidae; genus Crenuchus; species Crenuchus spilurus. The sequence goes on along the minus strand of BRDA01005886.1, from coordinate 81,301 downwards.
GATCTTTAATTAATTTTCATCTCTACTTCTGCTCAGTACTACGACATCTCTGCAAAGAGTAATTATAACTTTGAGAAGCCCTTCCTGTGGCTTGCACGGAAGCTGATTGGTGATCCTAACCTGGAATTTGTGGAGATGCCTGCCCTTGCCCCACCTGAAATTGCCATGGACCCATCACTTGCTGCACAATACGAGCATGACCTAAAAGTAAGTGCACATTCATGCATGAAAGTTTTTTACCACTGCATTAGTAGTACTCAAGTACCTTGGTTTTTAGATCACACTATTGAGGTTGGGACATCCTTTATGTCTGAAAAAATTTAATTATCTGGGTGTTAAGTTGGTGTTGTACCAAATGCTAATGCTCACTTTCGTCCTCTTTCCAGGTGGCATCAGAAACAGCTCTCCCAGATGAGGATGATGACCTTTAACCTGTTAGCCTCTGACCTTTCCTTGTGGTGTTGCTGCTTTACTCTGCAGCAGTTTGACTCCCCCATCCCCTTTTACTGTAAAACCCCATCGCAGATTATTTTTATTTTTCAACTTGTTTTGTTTTTGTGTTTCGAATTGAATAAAAAGTGAAGTTGTGTGGTTCTCGGATTTCAACGTAGACTTGCTAACCCTAATGCCACCATGCCGGCTCACTTTAGGACACACTCACATATGGCTACTCTGACAAAAGATGTGTATACACTCACTCAAAAGCGATATCGCAGTATAATGAGTGTCCAGTGCTTATTCTCTCTGTATGATTCTAAGCACTTCGAGAACAACTTGGAATAAAAACATTCTCAATATAACCTGTTGCTTGGCCTTTTTCTCCTATTTAAAGTTTTCTTAAATCCTTAATTTCTAGAGCTGAGCACATTGCATAAATTGAAACCACACCAAGTTTTTCACAAACTTCCAAAAATAAAGCAAAATAAGACTGTTTTGGCCAGGTAACACAATTACCCAGCAGATGAGATGGTCAGTTGTTTGTTCAACTGTAAAAATTATGAAGGTGGGTGTTGTGCATTGATGTGTTCATACAAACCAGTGCTGTTTTAAATTAATATTTAGTTCATATGCTGTATGCCTTAGTTTGTGTATTAGGTATTTCACTTGTTAACTCATTCTGCTCTAGTAGCCTGTACCTGTTTTTAATAGGGTGAGCTTGTGGATGATCTGAGTAGCTGAATCAGGCAGGCTAGAACAAGGGGAACCTATAATGCAGGCTGGGAGGCCGAGACATGCTACAACCATGTAGAAAAACCCTGCAAAGTCATTTGGTTGTGATTTATTTGAGAATGAAGCTGTGTGCAATTACTTTTCAGATATCTTTGTCACATTTTTGTAAGACTGGATTAGGAGTGCTGTCATTATGTTGAAGTAAATAAATGTATATCGAAGAAACATTTGTTGGAACATTGATATAGCATTTGATCTTAAGATTGGTGGACAATGTCAGTTTAGTGCAACTGAGTATTGAAAAGATCTGTACTTAAAGTTAAAAACAAAAGACATTGTTAATCCTAATAGATTTTAAAATGACTCCTAGTAATGGTGATGGCTGTAAGTGAAATAATTACATTAAATTAAACATTAAAATTTGTAAGGATGGACAAACTTGAGTTTTATGAACACCAGAGGGCGTAAGAACCTTTTCTCAAATTAAAAGACATTTAGTACCACTAATTTAGTCTTTATGCAGAATGGTTGCAAAACCTGTAAGTGCTCATCAGCTGGAAATATTATTGTCTCAACGTTTCCAGAGCAAAGTAAAAATATCTTTAAAAATGTCTGTGTGAAGATAGGATCTATATAAACATCTTCCACCAGTTTCCTGCATCACCTTTCATCCAATGAGGGTAATTTTATCATGTTAAAGTTCTCTCTCACTATCTCTCTCTCTCTCTCTCTCTGACACACACTCAGAGTGATAATTTTACACGGTTCACTGCTGTTTCCTTATCCGCTTAACAGAGAAGGCGGGTGACCATGTTAATGAACAGCAGCTCTCAAGGCCTGTGGACTGCTCTAGTGGGCTATTCACATTGATCTGAGATTTAAAACAAACTGAGACAGACTGCTGTTTATTCAGTGTGTTGTTATACAGATATATAGAGAAAAAGCTTTATCTTTCATCTTGCACCAGTCAGCCAAAACAATAAGACCACATTTACAGATGGAGTGACTAACATTGAATACTGAGTATGTCAAAACAATGCTTGGGAAGCTGTGGGATAGATTACACATTAGGAGCAGATGTTAAGACCCAATGAACTCTGACATGGGCCAAATTGTCATGGCCAGATGACTTGGTCGGAGCATCTCAGAAACTGTGAGGCTTGTATGGTGACACTGACAGTGACCCCCAGATCTCAGCTCAGTTAAGTCTGATTTGTGATGGCTCCACCTCACAACTTCTATCCTTGTGGTGTCAGATGTCACCTTCAAAGGTCTTATTAAGCCCGTGCATCAACAGGCTGGCGCTGTTTTGTTTGAACAGGGCAGACCAACAGAATATTAAGCATATTAACAAAGGTTTAGGTCATTTTTCACACTAACACGCCTGTCTTAGTGTGTAAAAGAGTGTTAACCTGTCATTTAAAGGCCTCATATTAAGCACAATTTCCTTGCTTATTTGAAGAATTTGTGTGATTTAAAATATATTTAGTGTCCACACCACACAGGCTGTAAAACAAAAAAGCCTGTTTTGAATGTATTTTTTTAAATGAAAAACAGCAAATGCATGCTCAGCCTACTGCCAAGTAGCTCCGCCCACTCACACTGACGTCATAAAGGATTAATGCTGCGTTTGGGTGTTGTTGAAAACTGGAAAATATCATATGCATTCATTCCATTCAAACAACAGACGAAGATGTAATTGCAAGTGGGAAACTCAGCATTCTGGCTAATAATTGAATTATCAGATGTTACCCAGGAAGCAGGCCAACTGTAAGCCTTGTAGGTGTAGTTTTAATGAATAAAATGAGTTTGTAGTGGGCAGATCTTCCCACAACAGAGAGTAAAACCTTGCATGTATCACTTGGCATCGGAGAGCCAACCAGAACAGAGGCATTTGCATATATCACTCCAAAAGAAACAGTACGTTTAATTCAAAAGGATAAAGACCATATAGATCAGGGGTATCGAACACCAGTCTTGGAGGGCCAGTGACAAGCACAGTCTGATTTATCTGCTCTGAGATTAGAATTAAACCTGGTAATTACCTGCTGAGTTGAATCAGGTGTGTTTGATCAGGAACACACCCCTTACATATAAAGTAGAAGTGGAAATCACATCAGCAGTTGAAAAGTGAAGTAAAAAATGTCCCTGATGCCTTCTAGTGTCAATTTAAACCCTACTCATTTGCATTAAAAACAATGACATTTGAACAGTGGTGGCTGGTGAAAAATATTCTAGTTGAGGTTGTTTGAGCCATATTCAGTCAGTTTCCACAACCATCCCAATTTATTAGCACAAACTACAGGATACCACTGCTCGGTGAAAAAGTCTAACTATTTCATTGGCAATAAAAAAATCAGTAAACTAATAGTTTGGAATAAAAATTGTCATTATTTACAGGCAAATGTGCATAGACAGAAAGTACAGAATCATTAGATTACAGTCTGGTTCAGAAACATATACAATAAAATGAGCAAAAGCACTATTATGATGAAACATTCAACATTTCTAGACACATGTATTACATGTCAATAACATCAGATGTTCCTAAAACCACTGACACTCTGTGGTGGTAATAAGCCCTTAAGACCACAGATATGAGGACACTGATTGGTTAAATTTCTGTTGCTATGTGTCTTATGTCAGCAGGTCAGTGATTGGCTGCTGTTTCTCTGTATCCTCAGATGAGAGCGTGAATGAACCAATTAAATTTCCCCCAAAATATTTGATATATTACATGTTATTGTGCATGTTTAGCGTATACATACTTAAAATACATAGATATGTATTACTTAAAAATGTTTAAAAATGTAAATAAAATAGAATTTCCACCATGGACGACAGCATTCCCGCATTCTAACTCCCTCTATTGGCCATTGATTTCAGTTTCCTCATCCAGTCTTTTTTTTATTATTATTTGCCAGTGGTGTTGTGTAAAGTCTAAAAGCTCTATATACATCGGATAATTTCTCCAGTATTTTGGTGATATTTCATGGGACCTTTTCTCTCTCTCTCTCTCTCTCTCTCTCTCTCTCTCTCTCTCTCTCTCTCTCTGTCTGTCTGTCTCTCTCTCTCTCTCTCTCTGTCTGTCTGTCTCTCTCTCTCTCTCTCTCTCTCTCTCTCTCTCTCTCTCTGTCTGTCTCTCTCTCACTCTCTGTCTGTCTGTCTCTCTCTCTCTCTGTCTGTCTGTCTGTCTCTCTCTCTCTCTCTCTCTCTCTCTCTCTCTCTCTCTGACACGCACACAGGTAGGCGCTGTAACAGGGCGTGTCTATTCTTTACCATCAAGTGTAAAAGTGTTAAAGAGCATGCGTGACACCAAGAGAGGTTTACAATGATTACAGAGTGTGTTTGTGTGACAGAGAGAGAGAGAGAGAGAGAGAGAGAGAGAGAGCGAGCGAGCAAGCGAGAGAGAGAGATTAAGCGTACACAACTGTTGTCTTAATCCTCTGAGCGGATAGATTTAGAGGGGAAAAATTGTGGTGGTTTGGAGCGGAGCAGCCATATTTTATGGCCCGCTGGTGGAGTAAGAGGACTTGGAGCAGCCAGAGGCGAAGCTGAGGAGAGTAGAGGGCGACAACTTTTCTACCAGCTGGCCTTTCAGCTGCCAACTTCACTCCCTGACATTTCGGCTTGGTCTTCACTTTATTTTCACTTTTTTTCTACCGGTTTATACAGACGAAGATGAAGGACCGATTGGAGCAGCTGAAGGCGGTGAGTACAAAATGTGTTCTACAGATTCAAGTCTCCTGATAGTGCTTTTCGAGGGGTTTATCGAGCAGGATCAGGATTTTATCAGCTATTGGCCGACAACACTTAAAAATAAGTAAAGTACTTTCTTCTGTAGTGCTTTTATTATGTATATTCTCCTATTGTAGTCTTTTAATTATCTACAGTAACATGTACATGTAACTCTGATCCATCACCTGTATTACACTGTATAGTAACCTGTCTATATGTCATTTATATGTAATCTGTCCTGGTTATATAGTGTATAGAAACCCACATGTAATCTATATGTAATATAAAAACTGTAATTAATTTGTAATCTATCTATATTAGTTTATAATAATTCATGTGTAATCTATAATAGTGTTTATGTTTACATGTGATTACATGTGAAGTGTCTAAATATGTTGATACTGTGTGAATATTACTCAAACTCCCAATTCTAATAATTTGAGACTTTCATGAACTTTAAACCAAACAGATTAACATTAAAGCACAAAAGGCTTGAAATCTCACTTTACACATAATGAGTATAAAATATGAAAGTTTTAAAATCCAATTCTGAACAAAAATGAACTTTTTATTGAAGTTATTGGATTGTTTTGTGGCAATGTATAGTTTATATGTAATCTATTAATAATACTTAACAACACATGTATAATATAGTAAGATCCCAGTAGGAAGAATCCTATAGTGTTACTACATGTCATTTATAGGACTTTATCTGCCATTTCAAAGTAGGTGACAAAGGTGGATTAGATAATGTAATTGTCTAATGATATGAAATAATATGATTTGCTAATAATTAAACCAAATAGAATGGCTAATGAAAATTGTCTGAAAGTCGAGGGAATAAACACAGCTTTAACACAGCAATCATACATTTGTCATCGTCTGTCATGTCTCTTGGGAGAGGAGGCCTGAGTAAGCAGGCAGATGATGAGGTCAGCTGACCATGTGTGATGGTTGATGGGGAGGGCTGGACAAAGAGGGAGTTGAATATCTTTCTGTTTCGGGCTATTTTATTTTATACAGTGTAGTAAAAGTGTAGTAAAAATGTTTTAACAGTCACTAAATTAAATGAAATTACACTTTTTTTCAGTGTGATTTGTACATAATGGAATTTGACCTCCCCATTTAACCCATCTGTGCAGTGAAACACACACTAGTGAACACACTAGGCCTTAAGAACACGTGTCGTAGTGATGGGCAGCTCAAACCACAGCGCCCGGGGAGCAGTTGGGGGGGGGGTTATGTGCCTTGCTGAAGGGCACTTCAGTCATGACCTGTCCGAGGATCGAACCGGCGACCATCCAGTCACAAGACCTAATCCCTAACCACATTGATAACCTGTGCTGTGGAGAATGCGAGCATCGATCCCGCTACCTCTCACATGCTAAGCTGGTGCTGTACCAATTTAGCTAATTCCCCCTTTTTAGATGTATAAAGTCTAAAAAGTAAAAAACTAGGTTTGCAGTAATTTCACACATTAAAAGAGATTCACATTTCAAAAATGAAAATACATATTTCTATGATTATTTCAAACTTGGCCAACATGTATTTGGTGTCTGAAGTTAGCATCTTTAGTTTTACACAGAAATTCAGAGGCTAATGTAGCAGGTAATTAGAGTCTATGTAAATCAAAGTGTATGTATTGAGCTCCACAGAAAGAAAGTGTGTCTTTACTGATCAAAACACGGAAGAGGGAAATAGTCTTGATTTAAGTTTTTAGTGAATCATTTAAACACTGAGCAGATTTATTTTGATTACGGTCTTATTTAAGTACTACTTTATCACTACAATTACATAATGTAAATCACATTGGCATAGAAATAAAAACAGACTTTTAAGACACACTGTACTTATGAAGACTCTTTGAAAGCATATGTAAAGCAAATATACTTCAAGCTAAATATTTTTGTTAAAAATGAACAAAGAGCTGCTTCATTTGAACAAAAGTGCCTTTTCATTGAAAAAGAATTGGATTGAAAAAATGTTTGTTCTTAAATTGGAAAAAGGTAAATTGCCATTTTACATTCATCAGACATTTCAAGCCCGTTGATAAATTTCACTTTGAGTTACTCTTCAAACAGTATTCAGACAAAAAATCTTGAAATATGTCCCTTTATGAGTAAGGAATATTAAATATGACGGTGTACCTTTTAACATTATGAACACATGATCTTCACAATATTCTGATTTTATAGAACAAAACACCAGGTGTGCCCAAACTTTTGATGGGAAGTGTATATTCAGAGAGTAATGCCAAGAAGTAGAAGCAGGATTTGTTGCTATGGTGACGGCTTTCTGTCACTCAAATATTGTCCTTGTTGCCTTTGTTAGCTGGAGCTGAATGTCCAAAAGCCCATGGGTAAAGAAGTAGAGGAAGCTGTGTGTGTGTGTGTTTACAGCTGAGCCTTATTTACATAGGTCAGAGGGGAGTTTCTGTATTGTTTTACATATGTTAACCAAGAGCTTTTTCCTTCTTTTCTGTCAGATGTTCTTTTTATGGCTGCTGAAGGAATATACATCAGCAAAAATAAGTTAATGGAGGTGTGTGTGTGTGAGAGAGAGAGAGAGAGAGAGAGAAAGAGAGATCTCCGGTTCATTAATAGACTCACTAGGTGCTATGACGTCTTGGCCTTTATACTTTAAATTGGCCTCTGTTTTCATTGGTCTCTTTCTTTTTCTGTCTAATGTTTAACTTGCTGGTGGGGCTGCATTATTCTGAGGTGTGTGTGTGCGCGCGCGCTCATAGAAGATTATTTTGAACACACAAAAGTCCTCTGGCAGAAACTGTAAAGAAACTCTGTGCCACATTAGCTGAGTGTATGTTGTGTGTTTATGTACTTGTTCTGTGTATTTCCAGGAACCTTGAATGAACTTGTCTGCATCCAAATACACCTGAACACTGAAATTATCTCTTTTTTTGACTGATTTTAATTTCCATACTGACTGATCTTCATACTGTGGGCTGAATCAACACTTTAAATACACTAGCACAGTCCCAGCATTTTCTACTGGCTGAAGTTTCAGTGTAAATAACATATCTTTGCGGTTTAATGCTGGAACTAGACAGCATTTAAAACAGCGTTATGAAGAAAGTCTTTTTAAAATGATCAAGAAATTTATTTTTATAACAGTTTTCACACAGTTTCCTACATTCACTAATGTTTTCTTAATTGGGATTCAGTAAGAACAGAATCTACACTTACTCAGCAGTTCACTTACACATTTGAGTGCTGACATGTGCACAAATAACTGCTTAATGACGTCTTGAATCCTCAGTTTGTACAGTGGTGCTTGAAGGTTTCCTGCCATTATACACTTGCACAAATGTGTGGTGAAGCACAGACTCTGATGGATCATAGGGTTGCTACGGTATGAGATTTTCATGGTATGATAACCAATTCAGAAGATATTGCGGTATCACTGTTCTCACGGTATCGCATTATTTCACATATATTACTGTAATAACCCCCCCCCAAAAAAATAAATAAAAGCTGAGATTCTCAACTGGCTTGTTTTTTCTTTATTACTGGTAATAAGCAGATGCCCACAATATGATAACCATGCATTTTAATACCGTGATATAACATGAAACCATTTACTGCAGCAACCCTAATAGATCATTATTCTTTAAATAAAACAGGGTGCCCACTCACTCCTGATTGTCATCCCATTGATTGAAAACACTTGACTCTAATTTCACCTTCAAACTAACTGCTAATCATTGAACTTCACATACTTTTGCCTCTCACAAATGTCATATTGGATCATTTTCCTCAATAAATAAATGACCAAGTACAAACCGGATTCCAAAAAAGTTGGGACACTAAACAAATTGTGAATAAAAACTGA
>BRDA01005886.1:51228-72444 GCA_036984385.1 Crenuchus spilurus | reverse complement strand
ACATTCTCTCAGTTTAAACTTTTGATCTGTGATTTGTGTTCTATTCTGAATAAAATATTAGATTTTGGCATCTCCACATCATTGCACTCAGTTTTTATTCACAATTTGTTTAGTGTCCCAACTTTTTTGGAATCCGGTTTGTATAATATTTTTGTCTTGTTTGTTTAACTGGGTTCTCTTTATCTACTTTTAGGAAGTATGTGACAATCTGATGATGTTTTAGGTCATATTTATGCAGAAATATAAAATATTCTAAAGGATTCACCAACTTTAAAGCACCACTGTATATTATTACTGGTTTTAAATATTAAACACATCATAGTAGCACCTTTGTCAGATATAACAGCTGAACACACTTGTTGCATTCTTTCTACAATAGACATCAAATAATCTTCAGACAGTTCTTCCCAAATCAGCTGGCTGGGGTTTAAGTCTGGAGACTGTGCTGCCACTCCATGTTTTCAAGCTGACCATCTTGTTCTTTTTTCCTGAGGTTGTTCTGGCACTGCTTGGACTTATGTTTTGGGTCATTATCTTGCTGCAAGATGAACCCCTGAGCAACTAGGTGCATACCAGAGGGTACTGCATGGTGCTGCAGAATGTTGTGGTAGCCGTGGTGGCTCAGGCTGCCTCTCACTCTGTAGGATTTGGCAGCACCAGATTTCAAGGCTTGATCTACCTCTGTTACTGCAGAGCAGCTTTCACCTGTTAACCCATTTTGTGTTCCCTGGCAAAAGCCTTTTATATAATTATTTAATGTAAATTAAGATTTGGGTAACCTTTTTTTTGGCAGTTCACCACTTTGTTTCATTTCAAGCTAATCATTGTACTTGAATGATTTGAATTGCAATAAATGACTGGAAAAATTGGGGTCTATACACTAGATCTATTCACTATACTATACAACTGGATACCTATAAGTCTATTATCCAGTTTATAACATGGCTGACACACATGTTTGTGAATTTATGTGTCTAGTAAAAGTAGTGTGCATCACAGAATCGCTGCACAAATTTAATTTGCTGTTGTATTAGCTACTCTGTTTGCAAGGTTACTCCATTTACTCTGGTGTTGTGGTTACAAGCACACTGATGTAGAACATTGATTAAAGTTGTTTTCCAGATCAACTTCATAGATATCCTATCACACAGAATTAGTAGGCCTACTAGCTAGTCAGAAAAGATTCTTTCTCATCGTCAGTGTTTAAGTGATAATAAGCCACTGCTCACCCACCATTCTTTTCAGGGATGTCATAGGAGTTTCTAGCCAATGAGGATTAGTGAAGTGAAGTGAAGTCAAATGATGTATGCTGTATTAATAGAAAGACATTACAAAAAGCTGCAGTGTTTTACTCTAATTAGCACTGTTTAGCATTTAGCTAACATTATTTTTGTTATTGGCTATGCTGTACAACACCATACCCTCCTCCTTCCTTTCTGTCCCTGATACCACCCATACTACCATACTCCCCTACTCCCTCCCTGTTCCCGACACCATGCCCCACCTCTGTCTGTTATCTATTCCTGCTAACATGCATTTTGTGCGTTTTCAAAGTTGGAAGCCATCAGATTTGGGGGGATGTATGTGCTGTTAAAATACCTTTCTTTTGTCTACAGTTATGTCATTGACAGGTGGTATTAATTCCTTTTTCAGGAAACTTTTGTCAGTCATGCATTTTACTACTCAGTTTAGAATTACGTAGACACAAAGGGTTTATTTAGCACAAAAACATAGTTTTTGCTGAGTTTAGCTGGAATGTTGCCATTAAAAATGGTAGCTAGTGCTTTTCCACCAATGAGGAACCGGCACCGTTCCAGTCCGCAAATCAAATGTTGAAACTTTTGACACATTTCCACCAACAAAAATAGGGTCGCAAAGTTTGTTCGCAGCGGGAACCAAAGAATAATAGGTTTTTTTTCGGCACAAACCTGATGACATCTGTGGGTATGTGTAGTTGTTAGAGGGGTCAGTAATACTAAATAGACTGAATTATTTTTAAAATAACTACACAAACATTTGTTTTTGTGTGTTTTTTTTATATATTGTACAAAGTTCTTAATATTAGCACTGTACAGTTTACTGCAGTATATTTACATAATCAACCATCTTTTCTACTACAACTGTGTACAGTGGGTGCATAAATACAGTAGGTCAATTCTCTTTTAACTGTGCTGAGGGTGGCCAGTAATATATAGTATACACAGATAACTATAAACAGAATGCAGTGGGTGCATAGGTATTTAACAAATTGGACAATATGTAAATTATGTAAAGTCCAATTTATTTCAAGAGCATACATGAGACTGAGTTAAAATACTCCAGCAATTGCAGCTCACACATCAGTTCCTTCTGGATGTTGACGTACTTGTAACATGCAAACAATGAGAGATGTAGTTAAAGGACTCCCGGGACACCCAAAAGTTGCTCATGAATGCCCTCTGTTGATGATGTGCACTGTGATGTATCCTTGGTTCCACTAAAATTGATGGAAATGTGGGATGGTTCCCTGAAAAGCTGAAAATGGTCCTATTCTCTGAGTCTGGAGGCCAATGTAGCTTTTTGCTTTGGTCTGTTCAGCTGTTTTTACTTTATAACGTAAGCCTTGGGAACACTACATGACATTTTGGTGGTAACAGATAATAAAGGTGACTGGGAATCTCTCAATTCCCTGAGTTTTACTGATTATTATGGTTAGTGAAAAAAAAGTCAATGATGTATTAAATGACTAGGGATCATACACTACACCACTTCAACCTGTTACTGAAGTGAACCAAACCTGCCACAAAACTGCATTACCTTGGAGATGTAGAAGCATAACTAGAAACCTAGTAATGCAGAGAAAACCCTGGCTGTGTCTGAAATGGCATACTTAGACAGTACATACTACATTGGATCCAGTACACACTGCTTGACCAGTTAAGCAGCAGTCTTTTTCAACATGTGTGTAAGATCCATTCAACCTCAGATGCATTACGCCCACCATCTTACCAACATCCTTTGATGTAATAGGTTACACCACCACTGTAAAAGCCCTGCATTCATTAAAATGACTGTAATTGTGGATTGTTGGGTAAACTAAGGTAAGTTTGTTAGTATGACAGCTTTGCAGGCTCGCTAGCCAATATGTGCTTAAAAACTCAAGTTTTGTTTAACACTTAAACACACAATTGAATAAGCTCTTCTCCTTAACTGTGTGACTGAAGTAGTTCTTGGATTTTACATTGTACAAGTGCTCATGTTCCTGCTACAACTTGACTAAGTTGTCCTCTGTTGTTCACAATCATCACTAGGAAAGGCCTGGTGTTGCAAATTTAAAAAAAATTTCCAGAATATTCTGACCTGTCCCAAAAAACTGCAGCCATAGGTTCTTGTAAGCAGCTGCCTAGCACTCTGAAAATGAAAATGGAGGCCCACAGAGCAGGAGAAGGCTATAAGAAGATAGTGTTTTCAGGTTGCCATTTCCTCAGTTCGAAATGTAATTAACAAATGATAGTTAACACTAACAATGGAGGTCATGATAAGGTCTGGAAGACCAAGAAAAATTTCAGGCAGCTGCTCGTACGATTGTTAGAGAGGAAAATCAGAACCCCTGCTTGACTGCAAAAGACCTTCAGGAAGATTTACCAGGCTCAGGAGATGTGCATTGTTCTGCTGTTCAGTGACAACTGCACAAATATGGACTTAGTGGAAGAGTCAAGAAAACCTCACCTGCATCCTCATCAGTAAATTCAGTGTCAGAAGTTTGCAAAAGAACAGCTAAACAAGCATGTATTTTAGAAATACTGTAGGTTTCCTGGAGTCAACTCTTGACTCCTATTACTCCTATTACTGCAGTAGTAACTGTAATGTAACAAGTAACTGATTATGACATAATCTTAGATTGATGGATGGATAAACAGACAACTTTATTGATACTGACATAAATTGCAGCATTACAATCACAAGACATGAGCATCTAAGACAGATTTGTATGAGAGAAGCACAACATGAGGTAGTTTTGTTCATAATTATTATAGCACATAGTGTCAGCAATATTTACAGTTTAAAGTTTGCATTGAAAAATGTCTTAACAGTATCAGGTTATGAATTATTAGTGTGTATCTACAGATGAATACAGTACTCTGTATACTAGTGCATCTCAAAAAATTAAAATATTGTGGGGAAAAAAATCATAACTTGTGAACTGGCATTTTTTATATTCATTACATGTAAAGTGACATTTCATGCCCTTTTTGTTTTAATGTTGATACTGTTTGAATATTAATTTGCTTGATTTCCTATTTTTTCATAAGCTATAAGCCATACTGATCAATATTACAAAAATCATGTAATGAATAAATTTTTTTTAAATAATATTTCATTTTTGATGTAGCACTGTATTACGATATGATTGCCGACGGTTCAGACAGCAGGGGATCAGTGTAGTCTCTGCAGTAAAGAGGTTCTTTGTACAGCCTAATTTTAAATGGCTTAATCTATAATGATCTTTTTTTCTTAGCTTAGTCATTGAATATGTCATTCATAGCATTATTATTATTATTATTATTATTATTATTATTCATTCATTCATTCATTCATTATCACACCCGCTTAATCCTTATTAGGGTTGCGGTTAGTCCCCCACCCCCTCACTGGGCGCAGGGCAGGGCATTACACTATTCAACTAAGCCCAGGACAGGGCGCCAGTCCACCACTGGGTGACACACACACACACAGACACACCTACGGACAAATTTTTTTTTTTTTTAGAGTACCCAATTCACCTGACCTCCATGTTTTTGGACTGTGGGAGGAAACCGGAGACCCCGGAGGAAACCCACGCAGACACGGGGAGAACATGGAAACTCCGCTCAGATGGGGAATCGAACCCAAGACCCCAGCGCTGAGAGGCGAACGTGCTACCCACTAAGCCACCGTGCCCCCATTATTATTATTATTATTATTATTATTATTATTATTATTATTATTATTATTATTATTATTATTATTACTATGAAATAAAAAAACAATGTTTTTTAAAATTTTTTATTGCATTTTATCTTTTTTTTTTAAACTTCACAAACCTTGGAAAAACTCAATCATGATGCATATTGCGTACTGCAAAAATTACTTTTACCATATTGCCCAACCTTGCAAGAGTACTGAGCTAGTGATAAACGATATATCACTCACTCACTCACTCACTCACACCCCCAACCCCCTCAGGAAGTTTCATGTCGTCTTATCTTCCTACATCAGCTTTTCCAGGTCGTGTGTGTTTTGCTGTCTTTTTGACCTTCACACAAGCTCATTGTATTCTTAACTTTCTAATGAAGCTCAGACTTTCACAGGTCTTATGCAAAAGTTTTGGAACCCCATTTTTTTATGAAGTTAACTTATCCTCTATTTTACACAAGAACACATTTTAAGATCTTAAAATTTCACTGTATTTTAGTATTTTCTGTATGAACCTGCTTGCCATCTTTTTAACGTTGTAAAAATATTTTCACTAATAAAATCAAAGCATGTAATTTGACAAGCTGTGCACAAACATTTGCACAAAGCTGCAGGTTTCTTAATATGGTTTATGAAGTGTTAAACAATTTTCTTTAATATTAAAATGATAGCTGTTTTTGTATTTTAAGACCTTTATTTTCATGTAAAGGTTAATTGACATGGTTGTTAGCTTGTTGGAGTTTTTTGAGTTGCTGGTGGTAAAGCAGTAGAACCACTAAACCAAAGACATGACAGCAGGGGAAGCGATGACAAAGGAAAACGGTGTCATTTTAGTTGGACTTTGAGCAGCACAACTTGTGACTTCCAGTGTGCACTAAAAATAAGTGCTTAACTTTGGGTTTCTTATCATTTCTTACTGAGCTCTTAATTGCTGTATTCTGGATCATTTCATAGAGGATTGACAAAAAACATTTTCAGTTGATTGTTTACAAATTCTGTGAATATAACAGGACATATGAGCTCATTCTTACTGCTTAGCTAAAAATGGATTGGATTTTATTGATGTGAATTATTTCAATGTGAACAAGTTAAAAAGTATGGAAAACTGCCCTACAAGAACTATAAGTTCTTGTAAAGATAAGTAGCTGTATCTGTACACAACATGATGACTTTTAGTGTTATCAATATGCAGTTCATTTTTCCTATTTTGCAGATTAATGTTCTTTGTCATATATAGATACATCAACAAATGTAATAATTTGCAAAAGCAAAAATAAAGCTTGTTGATGGTCTGACATAATACAGGCACCCGCATAAAATATCTAGTTATTTTTAATAAATCTGAGTGAAAGATATCCTATTGCATGTGTTTAGCTCCTCAAGAAAATATAGTGAAAACAGGGTCATTAAAGAGGGAAGATCCTGAGGCTGGAAGTGGCCACCATATTTCTGACCATGCAAACCAATTATAAGCTAAAACAGAAATACAGTGAGTACCTAGTCTTTGTCATCTCAGTATCTGAGTCAGAAAAAATGCTGTACATTTTTTTTGTTTTTATTTTGTTGCATAATTTAAAACGGGCACTATTGGTTATTGTGTTGTATTTTAGTTTTTTTTATTTTCAATTAAATTTCTGCAATAAAGCTGCAGAACATTTTGTGATAGATTAAGTGGATCATTACTTGCAAAATGATGGGAACCCCAAATGTTTCATGACAAAAGTATTGTGGTATTTAAATTGGATTACTGCCAGTTTATTGACATTTCCATTCTAAGACTGTATCATGCAGTTGGATTGTAAAGTCAGATCAAGTAAGTAGTGACTTGCAGCAATCAAAAAGACTTCTGAAGAAATTGGTGTCATGCACCACATGACAAGAGCACTGGTATCTCTAGAACTGCTCCTGTAGATACACTAACTGCAGAATTTAGTTTAATCTTTAATCTAACACACCTAATCCAGTTAGTCGAGGTCTTCTGGATTATCTGAATATTAGAGCGGTTCTGATTTCAGGGGCAAGCTTGAAGATTGGGTGCCATTGGGACATCAAACAGTGGTGTGCTTCATGTCAGTGTAACTTTATTCAGTTCTCAAAACAGTGATTTTTATGTGAAACCTGACAATTAAAGACTGCAGAATGTTTGATATGCTGTCTACCATGTTCAAGTCTTAAGGCTATTCTTTTCTCCCATTCCTGATAAACTTTCACAAAGGGAGTTAAATCAGGAGAATGTGGTCACCACTTGATTGGACTCCTACATCACATTGTTGGGCAAACTGCATATTTAAGATGAAATCTGTGACAGTGGCATTTGTCACATTGCCTGTACAGAAGAAAAGTCACAAGAATGATGGTTACATTGAACACCACTGCTTTCATGGTGAACGTCTCTACCACGTTGATGTGTTGCACACTAACTTCCTATTTGTAAAACTGAACTCGAATCCAAGATGGCCGCCATTATGGTGACATGGCCTGATGAGTCTCCTCCTTCCACAGCTTAGTGTCTAAAATTGGATCACACTTTGCCAAACATTTTATATGGGTGTTTCTTTGGGACAGCCATAGCCTGGTGGATCTAGTCTTGTAACCGGAAAGTCGCCGGTTCGGTCCCCGGACAGGTCATGAATGAAGGGCCCTTGAGCAAGGCACCTAACTCTCAACTGCTCCCCAGACACTGTGGATAGGGATGCCCACCACTTTGGGCACATGTTCTCACAGTGTAGTGTGTTCACTAGTGTGTGTGTGTGATTCACTGCATGTATACTGTTATTTATACAGGAGCTTTGGCTAGTAGAAAGTTTTGTAAACGTTATACTGTGTTCATTCTTTCAATTTGAAAATCTGGAAGGAAACTGGAATTTGCTATTAAAATGCATAATTATAGGTTTTGGATGTGGCCAAGTGTGCACATTTTGCCCACAATATGAAAAGGCTCATATAAATGGGCAAAACAACAGTGTATCAATAAATTTGACTGTCAAAAGAATTGTAATCAGATCTGTTATGAAAATAGTGATTATGCATTGCTACAGTATATCCTTTAGGACAGTAATAATCATGGTGTAAAGTACATTTTTGGCCTAAGCTTTGTCTGTTATTTCCTGGTGTGCATGCTACTATCGTATTTGTATATTTAATAAGAAATTGAGTTTTGAAGCTAAAACTTTGTCAGTTTTTGCATAGAGGCTTGAGGGCCTTGGTCTCACTGGTCAAGAGAGCATTTGAGGCTAATATTAAAATATCTCAATACTTAAACATTAGCAATGGTGTGTTGTTGCACCTTTAACACACATCTTGAATGAAACATCTGATATACTGTATTTTCTACTTTTACAGACATGTGATCATGATGATGAGGATGTTGAAATTGCTGTGGATAATGCAGCATTTATGGATGAGTTCTTTTCTCAGGTAATGTGTTCTAAAAGTTGTATATCTGCTTGGAAAAGTACAAATATTGTTATATATTTGAATGTTTGAGCTCAAGTCAAGATTTTCAATGCAAAATTCACATTTGCAAAAGCAAACCGAGTGAGTGTGCCTGTCTGTCTGTTGCTGTTTGTTCTAATTGAATTGTTTTTTATTGAGTTATAAATGTGTCTCTGTTTCAGATTGAAGACATCAGAAACAGCATTGATAAGATTGATGAAAACGTGGCTGAAGTGAAAAAACTTTATTCTGTTATTTTGTCTGCACCAACATCTGATCAGAGTAAGACTCACACAGACACACAAACTGTAACCACACACATGCACAAGTTGATGCAATTATGAATTTTTTCAGAAGGTCTTTACCGATTTTCAGGCCACTGTGGTGGGTTTTCCATTGAACATTGTGAGTTTTGTGAAATGGAGAAACCAGGAACTGGAAGGTTTTATTCTAGGATGAGGTGGAAAATGACAATATCGCTAAATGTGAAAAACCTGATGGAAAAAAGTTTGCTTTTTGTTTTGTTTAGTTTTTTTTACTCTAGAAAACATTGTGACTGATTAAGCCAAGCCAATTGTTGCAGGATTTGCATTCTCAGACATTGTCTGCGTAGCATGGAGATTTTAGTCCTCATAATTTGGGTCAATGCTTGTACTGTCCGGCATCTCTGAGCTGCAGTAATTCAGTGTAGAGATGACCAGTGACTATGAAGAAAACTCAGCACAGAGCATATGCTAGGTTAAATCTCTCCAGAAGCTATGCAGAAGAATGCTATTTTGTTTATATGTAATGGTCAAATAGCAGCCAGGTATGGTTATAATAATAAAGCTTTGAATGGAAATCTTTCTTATTTGAATTGTTCTTTCTCTTTAGAATATATGACTTATTCTTTACTGCATACAGAGACATAGCTTACCTTACAAAATAATTTCAGTACAGTTTAAAACTTTTCATTTATTATCGCTTTGCACCTAAAGGTTAATAAACCTTGCTTGCATTTAATAGCAAATTTATAAACTAAGCGTAATTACATTGAAAACGTTATAGCAACCTCTTTGCAAGTGTTGAGAATTCTCTATTATAAGTAGTTTATAACGTGTTTATATATAAAGACTAAGTACTATGTTTGTTTGTAGAGTCAGGGATATTGCGAAGCAACGGAGGGAGCCCCTAGCAGATGGGATGGGTTAATTGGCTACTACTACATTGGAAGTGGGAAAATTGGCAAATACTAGAAATAAAATTTAAAAAAGACAACATTTTTTCACATTTTTGTGTTTGAAAAAGTTTTATTTGGGCCAAGAAATGAAGCTATCCTGTATTAAATGTAATCCACAATAGTTGATAACATTCTTCACTGTGCAAGTGAATCACCACCATCGGTTTGTTATATTGTGATGCGTCAACATGTTTTTTTTTCAATGTTAGATAAGTCATACTTTTTTTTGCCTTGCTTATCATCTGTGTCCTTTGTCGAAGGAGTCTTTGTGGTGCTGACAGGCTTATGACACTGAAACAGGCTTTCTTTGTGGTGTTGACAGTCAACATTTCATCTGCTGGCTACAGAAGTCACTTCAGTACAGCACTGTAGTGGAAATGCAGTTTAGTTAAATTATGTCTTTATAAGCTATTTTATTTACTGTACAGTGAGCAAGATTTTCAGGGTTAGTGTAGTTAATCAAACTTTATCATGATAGTTTTGGTCAGTTCACAGGTAGCCTCTTCAGATCCTGTTGCTTGAAAGGAAATTTGATACATGATTTCAACTGTAGAATGGCTAGGAGTGGCATGTATTATTGAACAAAGAAGCATTTGACTTCATTCATTTTGTGGTCAGGTGGAACTCTAAAGTGTGGTGGTGATGCATTGTGCACAAGGTTAATGTTCATGTTGTATGTGAGTAACACACTATTTGGAATGAGTGGCCAAATTAATAGCACTAACTTCTATCTAGTTTTGAATGCATTGCTAATGATACTCTTATGAGCTAACACATTATGATCCATCACAGATGACAAATATCATTGATTGTCAGCAGTGTGTGAAGGTCAGGGACATTAGATGTAAGAGAACATTTCAGTTCTTGTGGTTTTGTTGCATGTGGGAACAATAGGTAGGTAGACCTGAGAGGCTTTGAGTGCCAAATCCTTTTGTCCGATCACTGGGTCGCAAGCTTCTCTGAAATAGGCTTTTGGAGTGGTCAGTATCTACCAGCGGTGACCTCCAAATTCCTCAGAACATGCACTTCTGTGGAATGTCCTGGTTCAACAAGTTCAATCTGCAGAGGCTCCATATCACAACTTAAAGGACCTAAGCCAATAATGCACGCATGACACCCAAAAATATACTTGGGGGTCTATTTTTGACATGTGCTACACGTGGTAGTCTATCGGTTTCCAGGCAGAAACGGTACATAGTTAAGTATTCTTGCAAATTGTAAAATCTAGGCCAATTAACAGATCAACAAACAGCTATATTTTCAATTGTAGCAGTAGCATTGCAAAAGTGCAAACCCTGATCTTGTACAAGTAGAACAATGGCTGTATGTGGAACAGCTGACTAGTTCAATTATTGACGAATCTGAAAAACTGGAAACACCACTTGAGATTCAACATTGAACAAACATGGATGAACAGATAGTCTTTGAAGTGGAAAAGTACAAACCTAGTTTCACTAACTTCTTAGTAAAAAGATAAAAAAAGAAAGTGCAAGGAGAGCTGTGCCCGAAGCGGTTGGAGCCTAAATAAGTATTTATTTAAATTCTACAAGTTGTTTTTCTTTTACTTGAGACTGTACACAAAACTGCCTCACAGTGTGAAACGGGCATCGAAGAATGGTTTTGCCACACTGCTCCAGGTGATCTGCTGCTAAAGCCTTCATTATATTAAATCATATTAGCATATTAGCATTCATGTTTTTAAACTTCATCTAAAATATCATTATCTGAATGGATTTTATTCTCTTCAATGATTTTCTTTCCTTTTAAAGGGAATGCTAAGGCATGACAGAAGGCTAGGTTTACTCTACTCTTTACTAGGTTTACTCCTTCAAACAGTCTCCTCCAGTGCTTCTTTTTCTTTTAATGTATTTTTTTGCAGAAACACAAGATGACTTGGAAGCCCTTACCAACGACATTAAGAAAATGGCCAACAATGCTCGCAACAAGCTGAAGAGTAAGTCTATGCTACTAAATTGGCATTCTGGGTACTGAAGTACTTTGTATTCACCTTATGCACCTTATGTCCTTCCCGTTAAACAGTAATGACTTACACTCGCAGCAAATGCATGTTCTTACTGAAAATGAACCAATACAGAAAACAGCAGTCAGATGCTGACACTTGGGGAATGTCATAGCTGAAAGGAGATGGGGAGTTTTTTTAGAAAATTAAGCCAGCTCAAAGATCAAGTTGCTTAAGCCTTTTGTATTGCACCCACAAAATCTAAAGGTTGAGCACCGTACAACCTGCATCCACCACCTAAAGGCCTTAGCATGCTACATGTGGAGACAGTGTTTGTGAACATAAACGGGAAGTTAAAAGACAAAATGCGGAAAGACAGTGTTATTAAAATAGGCGGGGCTGAATAAGGTGAATACCTGGCAAACACTCTTTTAAATACTGTTTTAGGAAACACTGTTTTTGTGAGTGTGACTGATATTCTGTTAACAGCTTTGGAGAAATTGTGTGTGTGTGTGTGTGTGTGTGTGTCTGGCAGCCATCGAAAGGAATCTTGAATCAGATGAGGAGGAGAGAGTGTCAGCTGACATGAGGATACGCAAATCACAGGTTGAGTAATATTTATATATGTAGGTGAAATTTAATTATTTATTTTAAAGGGTTTTTCATAGGTTTTAGTCTCTCTAGACAGTTGACATACCTAGTGCACCTCCAAAAATGAAATTTTAAAGTTAATTTGTGTTCCTGATTTAATTCAAAAAGGTAAAACTGTCATATTATTCAAACTTTAATTTTATGCTTTGAATAGTAATTTACTCAAATTCCAAATGTAATGTTAGAATAATATAAAATTCTGGATTTTTGCTTTTCGTGAACTATAAGCCATGCTAATCAACATTAAAACACAGTAAAGCTTAAATGTCATTTTACCTGTAGTGTACAGTACCAGCCAAAAGTCTGGATACACCTTCTAAACAGTGGTTTTTCATTATTTAAAAACTGATATATAATACTAAAGTCATTTAAACTATGCAGAAATACATATGGAATTATTTAGTAAACAAAAAATGTTAAACCAGAATGTTTTATGTATTTAGATTATTCAAAGTAGGCACCTCTTGCTTAGATGACAGCTTTCTTGGCATTTTTTCAGTCATCTTTATGAGGTAGTCACCTGGAATGGCTTTCAGTTAACAGCTGTGTCTTGTCAAGAGTTCATGACTTGCATTTCTTGCCCCCTTAATGTGTTTGAGACATCAGTTGTGTGTCTACTTTGAAGAATCTAAAATCTAAAACATGTTTTTTTAACACTTTTTAGTTTACTACACGATTCCTTATGTTTTTACAGTGTAGCGGAAAAAACAAAACATTGAATGAGAAACTTTTGATTGATACTGTGTAAAATCTGACTAACTTTTTTTAATTCAATTGTGAACCACAATTAACTGAATGATATATCAGTAATAATATTAAGAATCATAGTGATAATAATAAAAATTGTATTTCTTTATTTATTATGAACATGTATAATTTGAGTGTTCTCTTGTTATTGATTATATAAGAATTGTTTAAGCTGTTCAGATTCACATTTTATCAATATTTATATTCATCTACAGCACTGTGGAAAAAATTGTAGGCACCTGAGCAGTTTAAAAAGCTGTACATCAAGTGTTCATCAATTTTCTCAGAAGAACACTAAAACTGTGCTTGATTCAGTGCTTGATTTGATTTATAAATATGTCGTTGCTGCTAATCATTTTAATAAATCCATGCAATGGCTGAAGAGCATTGAATCCTCTGCAATCCAAAAAATCCTCTGCAACCAAACTTTATTATTCAGAATGCTCAATATCAAAAAGAGTAATTCTTGTATTTAATGTAAATAACTGTCTGCTGCACAGTAGAGGTACCCCTAATACCTCCACTAATATACTGTACATTCACTCATGTGTTCATCTTTTCCTCTCAGCATGCTGTCCTGTCCAGGAAGTTTGTGGATGTAATGACAAAATACAATGAAGCTCAGGTGGACTTCAGAGAGAAGAGCAAAGGACGCATCCAGAGACAGTTAGAGATCAGTGAGTGTCCATCTGACAGACATACTCACTTCAGTTTTTCAGATAACAGAACCATTTTACTATCAGTATCGTGATGGTGTGTTGGTGTGTTGTGCTGGTATGAGCGGATAAGACACAATTGAGCTGCTGGAGTTTTTAAATGCTGTGTCTACTCTGTTAGATGTATTTACTTTGTTGTTCCACATTGCAGATGTAAATTCCAAGGTAGTAGCTAATTTATCAATGCAGTTTGTGTTGTTCATCTCTAGTTTTTCATTGTTGGTCACAGGATGCTGCCCACAGGACACTATTGGGTGAATATTTTTGATTGATGAACTATTTTCAGTCCAGCAGTGACAATAAAGTGTTTAAAATCTCCAGCTCTGCTGTGTCTGATCCATTTAACACAAACTAACACACCACTACTACACCAGTGTCACTGCAGTGCTGAGAATGATGCACCACCCAAATAATATCTGTTCTGTGATGGTCCTTATCATTGAAGAACAGGGTGAATGGAGGCTAACAAAGTATACAAACAGATGTACTACAGTCTGTGTTTGTAGAACTACAAAGTGCAGTTATTATGGACAGTGGAGCTTAGAAAATGGACAATGAGTGTAACCAAGAGGTGTTTTTAATGCTGTGGCTGGGTGGTGTGTGTCATATTTGAGTTTGTGTTGTTTGATGGAAATGGTATAATGCATTTCATTTGACCTTGATTCATAGCTAAACTTATATAACTAAACTAGACTTAATCTGTTTTGTTTTGTTACTTTTTTGTTGGTGATGTACACTTCTGCAACTATGCTGTCCTGTTTGGTTATGACAAAATGAGACATGGTGATGAACCAACTGGAGATGAAATGCTTTAACTGTTGCTTTCTGTGCAATCTTAAACGAGTTCCTCTCTTGAGTTTGTGGTCTGACAGTGTCAAACAGACTTGGTTGTTTTTCCTGTTTCCTCTTCTTTCTTTAACAAATCCTTAGTTATTAAATAAATTGTATTGAAACATTACAAAATCTTGTGCTGCTTTAAATTAAAAGCTGTATTTTGTAATTTTCTCTCCAGCTGGTAAGGCCACTACTGATGAGGAGCTGGAGGAGATGTTGGAAGGAGGGAATGCAGCAGTGTTCACTGCAGGGGTAATGTGTGTGTGTGTGTGTGTGTGTGTAAACTCATGTTTTTTGGGGGTTTTTTTGTCATTATTTATTTATTTATACATCTATTTGCTTTTTCTGACCTTGCATGTGTGAGTAAAGCCTGAAATCATATTCACACAATGTCCACCAATAATAATTAAGTTTTGTTCATTTGTATAGCTCACAGTAAGTCATTCTGTTTTACTGGTCTGTGTGACCTTCATTAACAGTTGAATGCCAGTTGAGAAACGTTTTGTGCTGATTATTTTGCTGAAACAACTGGACTGTTTAGATGACTGCTGGGTTCTGGTGTTTGTTAGCAACATTAAGCTCATACCTCATTTGTACTGTTAGCTGCTCAACATAATGTAGCATAAATGAAAAATATGTAACTAATTGCTTTGGTGAACCAATTCTTTATGCTTCTTAATCTAAATCTGTGCTTCATTAGTTAAATGTGTATTAAATTGGATTTTTGTGTGCAATCACTCAAAGATGACAAGAATAGTTTGTCAGCATTATGTCACCATGAGTGACTATTATCACAGACTTTTTGGAAGTCCCATTGTCAAATGTATACAAATGTTAAGAATCTGTCTCCGAGTCAGAATGCACAGAGCAAGCTGATAATGTTTTAGACACCACTGCACACATGCCCAGGTCCTGAACTATTGTCCACATCCTCCCAGCCACCTGCAGGTCCATGTACATCTCCTATTTCTCATAGTATTTCAGTGCACAGCATGGGCTAAGTTTGCAAAGCTGTGCCCTTTCTCAACATTTTTCATACACAGGACACAATGTTCTATTGAACAGAGTGGTTGTATGTGGACAGAACTCTGCTTAGGGCTGTGTTTCACATGCAGTGTGAGCATCCTCTGAACAACATGTCTGTCAGACTACTGGCGTGTGTATAAATTGCAGGCTTTGTCCCTAAACAATGAATGGTTCAAACATGCAGTGTGAGTTATCACCAAAGATCAAGATTTCAAAAATCACAGTGTATACCTGGCATTACAGGACTTAAAGCTGGGATGCCCAGTTTCGGTCCTGGATATCTGTCACTCTACAGATTTTAGCTAGAACTTTAATCTAACACATTTGATTCAGTAACTGAGTCAGGTCAAAGGTCAGATGTGCTGGACCTGAACTCTCCAGGGTGATAGATGTCTATTACTATATTTGGGCACATCAGCCTTATAGGATCTGCTGCTAATATGTGCTTTGTGCCACAAACTCCATATTCATGGCTAAGTGGATCCAGGATTGAGTGGGATAGAGCTGTTTTGGTCATATTATTAATTAGCATGTTGCTCATAATGTTTTGGCACATCAGTGTATGTATTGTGTGGTCAAAAGATCATTCACTGATGATGAATCAATTGACAATAAAATACAGTACAGCTGTTCTGCAGTATTCCATTAAATCACATTGACCCAGCAAGTAATTTGATTGATGTGACGTTTGTTTATGATTGTTGGGAAACTCTAGAACCTTCTCTACTGTTCAAAATGGTGTAAAATACATAACCATGCTTTTCTAGAATATTTATCCCATTTATACATTTTTGAGTGCTCTCCCCTCCTATCACATGAAAAATGAAATAAAATTCTCTCTACATTTACATAGCTCTATAATGTTCCTCATGTACACTTTTCTAGAATGTTCTTCTTTCAAATGGGTCAAAAATAATCTCTGAATTCACACTGTTCTACGATGACCTGTTCTCCATTCACGCTATACGAGATTACCCCACTGATCTATAATGAATCCTCATTCATGCTGCTCTAGAATGTTCTTCCTATATTCACGCTGCGTTATTAAGTTGATTTAATTTGGGTTTAAGATAAGTTCATGTGTAAATAAGCAAGGACTTATTTTGTGTGTGTGTGGTGTTTTAGATTGTAGATTCCGGGATCTCCAAGCAGGCACTGAGTGAGATTGAATCTCGACACAAAGACATTGTACGTTTGGAGAGCAGCATAAAGGAGCTCCATGACATGTTTGTGGACATCGCCATGCTTGTAGAGAGCCAGGTACAATCCTGAATTCATCACTTCATCCATTCATACAGTACCAGTCAAAAGTGTGGACACCCCTTCTGGACATTCAGTGGTTTTTCGTGATTTAAAAACTGTCAGCATTGTAGTTTAATACTAAAGTCATCCAAACTATGAAGAAATACATCTGGAATTATTTAGTAAACAGAAAAGTGTTCAACAAACCAGAATATGTTTTATATTTTAGATTCTTTAAAGTAGGCACATCATGCTTAGATGACAGCTTTCTTGGCATTTTCTCAGTTATGGTTTGTTTAATACTTTTAAGTTTACTACACGATACAGTCTGGATGACTTCAGTATTAATTTACAGTGTAAGAAAAAAAAGAAAAACATTGAATGAGAGGGTGTATCCAAACCTTTGCCAGGTACTGTATACCACACAGTCCTTCATTCGCTGACTTCCTCATCCACTTTTCATGCATTTCATCATTCACTATCTTTATCAGCCTGCTTGGACATTGTCTTTTTCCTTCTTATTTCCCTTCTATGTCTTTCTCCTCTTTCCTTTTCTCACTGTTCTGTTTTGCTTATTCCATTCTCTTGGCCCCAGTTCACCTTTCCCTGGCACTTTGCTGTGTCCTCTTCATGCGATTGGCTGCTCTCTCACTGGAATTTCAGCTGATCATAACCCTGCTATCCAAATGTGAGTTTTTCCCCCATACAGCAGCTATGTCTCTTTTTCTCTTTCTCTTTTTCTGCCCTGTCATTCTTTCTATACATTTACTGCACATTTAGCATTTTCACTAGGGGTGCACAGATCATGATTCTTTGGCTAGTAAAAATTACAGAAATAATCAGCTGCAAAGAAATCGCAAAATGCCATAAAGTCCTTTTTGAGCAAAACAGTGTCTTTTGTATTTTTCCATCAGTCAGCTTTTTGACTGCATATGTTCGAGTTTCTCAATACTCCACATATTTTTCTCTTTCTCTCTCAGCTGTATTGTCAAATATTATCACTTAGCTGGCATTTTTTGGCAATGGGTAGTGACCCCATTTAAATATAGAGCACATATACTCAACTGACTCACATTATTCATTACATCATAATATTGGAAGAAGCAAAGAAGAGAGACTTTTTTTCTCTTTTTTAACATATGGTTTGATGTAAAAAAAAAAAAAGATCATTGTGGGAAAGTTCATTCTTGTTCATAACTTAGTTCCAAATGGTAAACTGTCATGGTTGATCAATATTGCTTAGACCTCATTACAGTTAAAAATCCAGAATTTCATGTTTGAGTAAATTGTTAATCAAAACATTATCAGCATTAAAACAAAAAAGCTTGAAATGTCAATTTACATAAATTGTATTGAATTATAAAATGTATGACAGTTAACGTTTTTAAAATAAATTAGGAACACAAACAAATGTATGTATTGCACATAAAATCATATGCACTAATATTAATTAAACAGCAACTGTGTATTAATGTGTAAAAAATTTAAGAATGTTTGGGTTTCTCGCTTCTTTGATTCTTTGGGAATTTTTTGCCTGAAGTCAACACACCAATTACTTTTGGTCTTTGGGGTTTTTTTATCAAAAAAAAAATTTAACAAAAATGACCAAATTAATGGGGACTTTTCCATAATTTCCTCAGATATCACAGATTTTATAAGAAAATTGCGAGATTTCACACCACTTGTTTAATAAAACTTAATTGAATTGTATAGAATGTGCATTGCTGGTCCAGCCTTTGCAAATCTTTTGCTCACAGTTTAATTCAAATAGAGCCCTTCACTAACCTCATGTGCTTCATTATAACATCATATTGATAATATCATAGCATTGTAACACAGAGATTCCAAAATAAAAATAATCTGCCAACCGTGAACTGTCTTGAGTGAACACTCACTGATTGATCGTGCACCCTTAGTTCTGAGTGAACTTTTGTTAACCTTTTTTTTTTTTTTAGTAAGTAGTGATGCAGTGTTGATCAATATGTTTTTATTTTGATTGTTGTGTGCTATCTGAGGAGAAACACTCTGAGAGGTAAGAGGTATTTTAGCTTTTAACTTCTGTATTTTGTACTGTTTTGTTTTGTTTTTGCTACACTGAGTGCCTGTGCAGTAATATTGACAGTATGTGTGGTCAGAAGTAAAACTGTTATAGACAAGCTCTCATATTACAGGCTCTACATAGCCTGATTAAAAGAAATAATGCATATACTGTGCAAAAGTCTTGTGTGTGTGTTTCTCACTGATGTTTGTGTCATGTTTTTCTTTTCAGGGGGATATAGTTGATAACATAGAGGTGAATGTGTCAAAAGCAGTGGATCATATTGCTGTGGCTAAGACTGAAACTAAGAAAGCAGTCAGGTATCAGAGCAAAGCACGCAAGGTACGACAACATCCCCTCACAGATATCACTCTCTGCTGGTCCTGCTATCTGTTTCTTTTTCCCCCCTTCCCATATATTCTATTCTGTGTTTCCCTCCCTCTTTCTTTCTCTCCCTCTTTTTATTATTTCTATTTCTCTCTTCTCCACTCCTCGTCTTTCTCTCTCTTTCTCTGTCTCTCTATCTTTGTCTGT
This sequence comes from Crenuchus spilurus, assembly GCA_036984385.1. NCBI lineage: Eukaryota > Metazoa > Chordata > Actinopteri > Characiformes > Crenuchidae > Crenuchus > Crenuchus spilurus. The sequence goes on along the minus strand of BRDA01005886.1, from coordinate 53,107 downwards.
CTCTGTCTCTCTCTCTCTGTGTGTCTGTCTGTCTCTCCTCTACCTCTTTGCTCTTTTTTCTTTGACTTGTCACCTGTCAGGGTGGGATGATTGACAGGATTGAGAGCAACATGGACCAATCAGTGGGCTTTGTGGAGCGAGCTGTGGCTGACACTAAAAAAGCTGCCAAATTTCAGCAGGAAGCGCGGCGTGTGAGTGGTCGAGAAATGTTTGACCCCTCCTCCTCTGCCCTGGCTATTCCTGGTTATTGTCCCATCTCATACACACACAAAGACACACACACACACTTTACCCCCCATTCATTCAGTTCTGAGCTTCCTATTTCTGATCTCACAGTGTTCACAGAAGTTCAGCTGAGATTGGTTAAAATGGGCTAAACTGCTGCAATAGATTGACTGTTAAAATTGTTTTATGCTGGAAATATTTTCATTTTTTGATTCGTGTCTTTTTAATGGTTTTATTAAAGAGGATGCCAGCTATTACAATTTCTCATTTGTAGCACTGTAAAATGACACTGAAATTTGTGAAAAACTGAAAAGGAATCCAATCTCCTTTACAAAGACTTGCTTTTCAAGTGGGAATTGGAAGAGTTTTTTCCCCTTTAAGTATTCAGCAACATCCTGGTCCCCTTATACACATTTTAATGCACACTTTCACTTACTGAATTAAGTACTGTATGTTGTATCTTTTTCAGTGTTTTAAATTTGCAATTTGCATCAATAGAAGCTGTACACTAAAAATGTATTTCTTCCATGTAGAGGTGAACTGTTTGACAAAAAAATCCAAATGTACATTGCACAATTTGACCCGGGATCAACTGTTATTTGTGTGTTTGTATACATATGTATATGTGTTTGTATGTATAAATTAGGTTTTTCTTTAACAGTAATACTCCACCCACATCTTCTGGTAACACCAACAGAAACCTGTTGCAGCAGATCTAGAGTGGTTACCATAGAGATCATGTACACCACCCTGCCTCACCCTGCCTCCTTCAGTACTCTCACATTCTGCTCCAGTGTGAGAAATACGCCTCCTAGTGGAGGAAGCTTATTGCAGCTCAGCACCATGATAGTAGCTAAAGGTCTGTGTGTTGTAGAGCAGAAATATTTGCCCAAAATTCTTGTAGCTCTGAATACTCAATAAAAGTGAATATAGCATGCAAACTGAGGCATGTTAACTGGTGGCTAAATTATAAACCTGTGAGCATGTTGGGTGTGCATCTGTGGTTTTTGCTCTTTTTTGTATAAGTATTCTTTTGTTCAGGATCATGATTTCATTCAATGTCCAGCTTTCAGTTTAATATTTATTCAGTTCAATTTATGGCCAGCTTTATGGCAGATTTGTTGTTATTATTAAGTGTTATCAAGTTAATTATGACTCCAGACAACTAAATTGATAATATTATTCTTCTGTTTGGTTCTTCATACTTCTTAATGGCTCATTCATGACTCTTTTGATTGTATCCATCTACAAAGTATCTTGTTGCTGGCTTAAGCAACAGCTTTACCGATATACTTTGTGTACAACTCACATTATATTAAAGATGACCTTCATGTCAAATGCTTTTAAACTTTTGAATTGAAAATACACTGCTCAAAAAAATAAAGGGAACACTAAAATAACACATCCTAGATCTCAGTGAATATAATATTCCAGTTGAAAATCTTTATTTATTACATAGTGGAATGCGTTGAGAACAAAATAACAAAAATGATCAATGTAAATCAAAATTATTATCTCATGGAGGTCTGGATTTGGAATCATACTCAAAATCTCAAACTGCCCTCATGGAGTCTGTTTCTGACAGTTTGAGCAGAAACATGGATATTAGTGGTCTGCTGGAGGTCATTTTGCAGGGCTCTGGCTCTGCTCCTCC
>BRDA01005886.1:20993-40365 GCA_036984385.1 Crenuchus spilurus | reverse complement strand
AGGGTGGCCCTACCAGGAGCATAGCTCCAGATGGTATTGCTCTTAGATTCAAAGGTTCTCTCAAGCTTCTCCACCACAGCAAGGTAGCGATCTCAATAGAAGATTTGATGGAATGCAGACATTTTTTAAAACAACCGAATCAGTTTAATCTCTACAGAACTCTTCAGTTGTTAATAAAATACAACAAATATGGTGCCACAGTGTCTTAAATGTGTTTAGTGTTCAAGTACTGAAAAGTGCAACTCTATCTGCAATGACAATCTACAAATATATTCTATTTCCACTGACCTGGTAGAGAATGTACTGTATATTGCGAAGTTCTTTTTGTTGAATATTTATTTTGTTGTATAGCCTGCTGAACTGCTGTACTCACATCCTTTTGTGTATTTTTATACCTGTAAAATTCAACACCTGCTGTCCATTTTCAGTCCTTTTGTGGTATGATTTTTTTGGACAGATGTCAAAATCAACTCTAGTCCGATCACCTGGACATAGTGACTAGAATAATCTGCATTCGTTATGCTAATGGTGCTTCCATGTTAACGAAATTCAGCCGAGTCATACATATGCTATATGTAACTCATTTATTATTGTGATAGCATACTGATCATTATCCCTGGATACATTCTGTTTAGCGGTCAGGAACACGACGGCGTTACCAGGATGATGGCATTTCAGATGATGAAATTGAGGGGAAGAGGTCTTTTGACTTGGATGAGAAACTTAAAAGCAACTGCTTCAATTCAGATTTGGTCAAAATCATGGATGGAGAAGGTGACTATTAAACCTGTTGATGGATTAATCAAAGACAACATGTCATTCCATTTTATTTTGTTTTTGTATTTATGCATGTCTGGCTCTTTTCAGATTTCACTTTGGAGTACATCCAGCGAGAAGGGCTCCGGACCCCCATCATCTTTACTAAGACAGATGGTCTTGGCGTTCAGTATGTCTCTTTCAACATCAATATTTTGCTTTCTCTGCTGTCAAACCCTGATATGTATTTTTATTTATACAAACACTTAAAGAAAGTTCTACTTCATAGCTCCTTTGCTGGTGAGTGGTTTAGACACTTACTTTGAGTTAGTCCTTCATCAAAGATCAGTTGCTGAATTCCAGTCTCAATCTATCAGGAATGATCACATACACACCAGTGGTTTAGTATTAAAATCTAAGACTTCTACTCTAACTAATATGGATTGATTGTCAACATGATTATAATGTGGTTCAGTTTGGTGTTGGTTAGAGAAATTAAGATAGGTTTGGACATTTAAATACTTTACTGCTCCACTGACTTTCATTTTTAGGACATTTGTCTGCAGCTTAATTACACCAAAGTCACGTTGTTTTAGCAGTTCTTCTCTACAGGGACTAGACAAGCGGTGTGAACACATATGTATACATCTGTGTCAGCAGTGGGTGTAACTTAAAATAACTGAATGCATTCATTAGAAGAGTGTCCAAAGACATTTGGACATATAGTATACCTTGCAATTGTCATGTCAGTGTCACTGCTTTGCTGAGAATGAACCATCGGTTTTTAATACAATGTACGGTGGGTTTCGAATACATTTGTTACACATGATGTTTTAAGGCCGATGTATGCCTACCCAATGAAATTATGTGAAAAGCTATTGTTATAACATGTGAGTGTGTGTCTTTGTTTGCTCTGCAGGATGCCTAGTGCAGACTTCAGTGTGAGTGATGTGAAACTGTATGTAGGTAAGATTTTTTGTATCTTTTTTTTTTATTATTATTCATGGCTTTTGGTAACATTAGCATCTGGGCCTCTTAATCCACAAAATCCATACATTAATTTATCATGTTTTTGTTTAAATTTGTGACTTCTGTGTTTTTGCCCACTCTCCTCTCTGATAGGTAGTCGAAGGACGATTGATGTGATGGATGTAAACACTCAAAAGGGTATTGAGATGTCCATGAGTCAATGGAGGCGCTACTATGAAAGTCCACCGTCAGAAAGGGAGAAGCTATACAATGTCATCAGTCTTGAGTTCAGTCATACTAAGCTAGAGCATCTAGTCAAGAGACCTGCCTCAGTATGTATGCGTGTACATGTACAGGCACCCACACTAGCATTTTCAGGGACAAATCTCTGAAGATTTTGCTTTATGGTTTTCAGGTTGATATGATTGACTGGGTGGACAACATGTGGCCACGACACCTGAAGGAGAGACAGAGAGATTCTACTAATGCCATCATAGACATGCAGTATCCAAAAGTACAAAAGTAAGTTATTGTCACAGACTCACAAGTATTTAGTATTATTGCACAATGCCAGTGTTATAGGATGCTGCAGTGTGCAAATAAAACATTTCTAACTTTTGTGTGCATCTTGACCAGACATGGATAATCCATGAAACTTTCACAAGATTTAGCAAGTGAAATGTTTTGGTCCAAAATTGCAAGTCAGTCTAACCATATTAAATTATTAATATGTTGCAAGACACACTGTCATTATAATATGTAATAATGTAGTTGTGTTTAGCATCAAGACAGTATTGGATTCTCATTAGATTGTTCACAAGTACAATATTAAATTCTTATTTTTCTCTTTTGTCATGTAGATGCACAACACTGAATGAACGATCATCGGATTGTATTAGATGAAGGATTCATTCGATATTTTTTCTTTTTGTTCTTATATATTTTCCCTTTTTACCCCCTTCTTCCAGGTATTGTTTGATGAGTGTGAAAGGCTGCTTCACAGATTTCCACATTGACTTTGGCGGCACATCAGTCTGGTACCACATCTTGAGGGGAGGCAAGGTGAGAACCAAACAGTCTTATTGGCTTACGCTGTTGAAGGAGCCAAGAGTTGTTTTATGTTAATATGATGTGTTAGCTTTGGTGATTTCAAGGTAAACATCTTTTGTGCAGCTTTGGTCCAGAGTTGTCTCAATTACATTGATCTTAAACTCACTGTACTGAAATAAGTTGGCAGTGATTTTCAATACTTTTGATGTTATTTGATATTCATTATTAATGCTGAAACATTGTGACCCCTGAATGACCCCCAGGTTGAACTTACCAATATGACTGTGTTGTCATTAGATTTTATGATTATATTAGGTTTTTTTTCACACTTTTATTGCAGCTTTACAAATTGGAAAATTTTAAGTTCCTGAAAATTTATAAAGTGCTTATATACTGCTTATACATGTATACAAGGGTAGAAGAGAAACAAAATGTATCATAAGGATGCTAACAATCTTTAATTTTTATTTAACACTCTTGTAAGAAAAAATGATTCTCTCAGCAGGCTAAGATGCTGACACTATGACCAGAGGATCGCGAGTTTGAATCCAGGTCATGCTATTTGCCATAAACAGCCGGGGCCCAAGAGAGCAAAAATTGGCAGTGCTCTCTCTGGGTGGGTAGATGGCGCACTCACTCCCCCATCACTCTCACATTGCAATGTCCACTGGCTCAGGTGTCTACTGATTGGTCCATTCTGAGCTGGGAATTCTGCACTTTTTTCCGCTTGCGTTGACTCCCCAGTGATGGTGTATGAGCGGTAGTTCGAAAAGAGGTGGTGGCTGTATCACACGAAGCGCAGGAGGCGTGTGCATGTCTTCACCCTCCTAGAGTCAGGGACAGTGCAAAGTGATGGGGAGAGCCCCCTACTGGATGGGATGGGTTAATTGGCTACTACCACATTGAGAAGGGGAGAAAATTGGCAAAAAAAATAAAATTCATTTTTGGTATCTGTAGTGTGCTATTTTTACTAGTTCTGAAACCTTAGTAACGTAAAATATTTGTTATACATTATTTGTCATGAAAATATGTTCCAGTAAAATTAAGTATTGCTGCAATGTTGCCCACCTAGGTGTTTTGGCTGATCCCCCCCACACCGCAGAACTTGGAGCTCTATGAGAGCTGGGTGCTGTCAGGAAAACAGGGTGACCTCTTTCTCGGAGACAAAGCCACTACATGCCAGCGCATTGAGTTAAAGCAGGGATACACCTTCATGATCCCATCAGGTACACAAACATATGTAGATTTACTTGTGATAATCAGTTATTGTAAAATGATATTGTAAAAAAAAATCCTATAATTGCAGAAGGTTCCATTCAAATTGTGCTACATTTTTTGTGTGTGTCTACATATGTACAGGCTGGATCCATGCAGTGTACACTCCTGAGGATACTCTTGTGTTTGGTGGGAATTTCTTGCACAGTTTCAACATTCCAATGCAGTTGAACATTTACAACATTGAGGACCGCACAAGGGTTGGTGTGAATATTCCGACACATTCATTTCTAGGAACTGATATGTTTGACAGGGATAATACTGTTATATACATAGCATTGAACAATTTTCTCTGAATTGAACTTAATTTAGGATTTATGATTCTAGGTCCCAGCCAAATTTCGCTACCCATTTTATTATGAGATGTGTTGGTATGTGTTGGAGCGTTATCTCTACTGTCTGACCAACACTTCTTATTTAACTCTGGAGTTCCAGAGGCTCTCTCTGGGCATAGGTCAGTACAGTAATATATTTCTTAAATGACTTATGCAACCTGATGTATGACTTCTGATGATATGAACATCCTGCTTTTTAATGGCATGCAGGATTGAATAAAGAAGACATCAAATATAACAGAATGAATGGCCACACAAGCGATGAACAGAAAGAAGACGAGGAGAGTGAGGAGTTAAATGAGGAAGACAGTGATGAAGAGGAAGTTCCCTCCCCTCCAGACCGTCCGCAGGTGAAGGTCCACCTGACTCCATTTGAGCTTGAGGGCTTGTGGCAGCTACTGCATAAACTGGAGGAACTGCCAGCTCATAAGAAGTGTGTCCCTTCAGGCATCAGGAACGCCCCAGCACTTCTCAGTGATATCCGGGTACATGAATAACTCATTGTCTCATTGTATGTTATAGCCTGTGAAACAGTGTGCATGAATATTCATTTGATATTTGAAACAATTATACACTTGCTTGTTAATTATGCCTCTGAAGCTGTCAGCACAACAGAGTAATTAACTAATCAGTCTTTCATCATATGTTGTAATTACTGTTAAACAAGCACTCTTTCTCCTCACAATCCACAGGCTGTGCTAGAGGCACATGCCAATGATGATCCTAAATTGTCTTACACTGGAAAGCCCATCATCACATGGCCTAAAAGGGTAAGCCCAAATACTGGCACATCTCCCCTTGTACTGCCTTCAGATGTCAATTTGTCATTGTATTTTTTTCTAATCATACTCTTTTGCATTATTTTCAGTTTTTTTCATTAGTATTCAGATCTTTCAAATGTTTAAACTACCTTTGGTTTGAAATGAGTTCAAATATGTGCTTTTAGTAATTAGTGTTAAATCATTATTTTGGCAAAACCTATTTTTGCATCATGTTCATAAAGGAAATGCCTGATTTGATGTTTTACATCAGGGGTGCTCAATCCACACCATTCACAAAGACTTCTGCCTTTTTATTGGTTCTGCATCTGTGTTTCGGCCAGTTCTTTAGCTGCACAAGTGATGCTGCTGCTGTTTTCAGTAAACAGTAACTACGAAAGTATGATGAAGAAGATTTACAAAACATATTCTAATAAGCATGAGAGAGACTCTGTGTTATACATTATCATACATCCACAACCACAAAGCTAAAAAAATACTTAATTCAAGCTTCATTCAGAATGTAATGTTAGACTATACAGTACATTATCAGTTCAGTCTGTCCTTTAATCTGCTGTTATTTACTTTTGTGAGTGAGATCTTTAGTGTTAGCCCATTAGAAATGTTCACTGGAAGTAGAGACCACTGATATAAAGAAAAGTAAAACACAGCTGAAGGGACGGATGGATCCAGTATTTGGGATTATTTACACTCTGGCTTTGCTTGTTCTTATGGTTTCCTCCAGGAACTCCAGACTAAAACTAAAGAAAAAAGCAAGTGAGCTTAATGTTGAAGCCGATGTTGATAAGTACAACTCTGGTTGGTGTCTGATTAAGTTGAATACACAGATTTTTTAATAATAAATGAGAAACAGTTAAGTTTACATGGTTTTTAAAAAGATCAGACAGTAGCCTGATAGTAGCACGTTAAATATTTAGTATGTTTTAAACAAGCTAGGACCTTAGTCAGGCTACCACAGTAGACCAGGAACCTTACATTCACCCATTGTGCTTGTAATGTAGTTTCTGTGATGTCATGCTGATTAAAAGTGAATGACAAATTGATTTCTTGCTCCACTGATTAAGGTCAGTAATGCTTCCAGAAATTAGTGAATTACATTATTTTAAACCAGAAATGTATCATAGCGTTGAGTGCAAGTAGTCCATTCTGGTCCTGGAAATCTAGCTACAGGGTGGTATATGTCCAGGACCAGGACTGGGCATCCCTGTTTGAGCTCATAAAAAAAAATGTGTTTAGAAAATAAAAAATCCAAGGCTCTCCCCTACACAAATGTAGCTTCCATATCTCTGTCTTTGGTTGCAGCCTTCATGGTATAAGCCACCCGCTCCTCCCCCATCTCTGCTTTACCAGTCACGTACTCTGGGTTCAGGCCCCATGCTAGCTCCAGTTCCACGTCCAGTGAAACAGACATCCTCCATCTTGGCTCTGCGGCGACGGCGTGTGCGTTGTAAGCGCTGTATTGCCTGCCTGCGCACAGAGTGTGGAGACTGCACTTACTGCAGGGACATGAGGAAGTTTGGTGGGCCGGGCAGACTCAAGAAGACCTGTGTTCTCAGACAGTGTCTGACTGTAAGCATTTGCTTTTATGTGTCTATGCCTTTGTGTGTATTATGTTACACGGGTCTCTAACTAGGCCTGCAAATACTCTGTCAATTGTGGTGCCTTGTATTTTCATAGGTTTTTTGTACATTGACCACATGTACAATATAAACTATATCTGTCAGTGACATTGAACTAATCATTGCAACTAATGAATCACACCCCTTCCTGTAATGCTGTGCTTATCTAGCCGGGGCTACCTCTATCAGCTGTGTGTGCTATATGTGAGGAGGGGAACCAGGAGACTGAAGGTTCTGAAGCCACCCAAACACTCATGGAGTGCTCAAAATGTGCTCAGATCACACATCCGAAATGTATAAAGGTACCATACGTAACCACACACTACATACATTTCCTTACTGAATTGTTGAGCTGGTTGAATGTGCTAGTAATTTAACTTGTTTAATGTGTGTGTGTGTGTATCTTGAAGGTGCCAGGGGATGGTGTGATCAATAAGGACCTGCCCAGTTGCTGGGAATGTCCCAAATGTGTCCAAGAACAGAACACAGAGGTATAGTGTATTGTGTACTACTTATGGTACTGTTTCTCAGTTCAAGCAGTGTTTTCCTTGTTCAGAAGCACAAATCTGGTATGAATTGAACGTTCTGAATGTGCACTTGTTCCTATGAGCTATATTTTAATTAAATAGATGAAAAGTATTTACTTTCTATGTAATGAAATGTATTTACTATTTAATTAAATGGATGAAAGGAAGATTTTGGGTTAATGCATCAGATGTTTTGACAATTTTTCTCTTTAGTCTTCCAGTAGTAGTTCTGAAAAAGAGGGTGAAAGCATTGAACCCACTGGTTCACCATCCTCCGGACCCCAAGCCAAGCGGGCAAACCGGGAGGGCATTGGTGTGGGGAGTTTACGTTTGGGACGAAGGGCCCACCTTCTTCTCTCACCCTCCACCCCCCCTCTGACTCGCTCCAGACGCCAACCTCCACCTTCACAGAGGCTTCTGCTTCAGGCCCAACAGAGCCGTAAGAGAGTCAGTGCATTCGAACTGCACCACAGGAAAAGGGTAAGGCTATCCAAAATGCCACCTCTCATTTGTTCCTTACTGTCAAACTGGTTTGATTTCATCTGATCTTTTTAATGCTTTATTTATTAGTATTGCAACAATTACATTTTTAATTACCATTACATTTTCAATTAGATTTAAATGGTTATTCGAAAAGATCAAAAGATATTAAAAAAATATACATGAAAGCCATTGACCATATTTTTTTACAGTTTTGATTTTCCATACACTTAAGTATTTAAGTTGAATAAAACCATATTTCTTATAACAGCCAGCATTATGTATTCAGTCTATTTTGCCTGCCATCTCTTTAAGTCTATTATGATGTTCACTTTTTTGTTGCAGATAAAATTAGAACGAAACAAAATCCTCCAGTCGGTAAGACTCTTGACTGTTTCTTGCTAATGCTTTGTGTCAACATGCATTATTTTGTGCTCATTGCCCTCCCTGCTTTGCCACTTCTGCTTTCTTTTTTCATTTGTCCTTGTTGCGTCTCTCCATTTTCCATCTTTGTGTTTCTCAGACTCGTTCATCTGTCTCTCTTTCTCCAAAGCTCCTGCGTCAGCGGAGTTTGGAGAGAGGCGGGATGTTGAGGGAAGGACTTGGAAAGAGTATATCCCATGGTAGAGGCATTTCATCCAGTCGAGGAAGAGGAGTGCGTCTCAGAGGTGGAGGAAGAGGTGGAATTTTGAGAGGAAGGACAGAAAGGGGTGAAGATGAGGTGGACAGTGATGAGGAGGAAGACGAAGAGCAGGATGAGAGGAGAGAGAATGGAAGAGGAGGTAAGGAGAACCGGCCACAGAGGCATGGAGGAAAGCCAAAGGAAGACGAGAATGGAGATGGAGAGCAAGAAAGAGAGCGAGATGAAGATGGTGAGCAGACTCTGTCAGACTCTTCTGTGCCACTAAGTGATGAATCCAGAGGTCAGAGATCATGCGTGACGGTGACCTTGCAGCCGTCAAGAGGCAGGCGTGACCCCAGCACCATTGTACCCAAACTGGAGGCCAATGTGTCCTCCAGAAGCCTCCCCCAAAGCCCCACCACCCTCAATGTCAACTCCCTTCTCCGTCCTCCACTCCGAAATGGAGCTCGACGCTTAGATAAAGTCCACCTTCATACACCACGTTCTCCCACACACATGAGCAGGGCTCATCCTTGTGCAGGTAGGCCACACCTCCAGTCCCACACTCTCTCCAGAAGCCCTTCCAAACACTCCCACATGGCTCGGAGCCTAAGCTGCAACTCTAGAGAGTCCCATCACGGTGTGAAGAAGCCAAGGCTGGACCGAGGGAAACTGCCCAGCACCTCAGCCTTACCCAGTTCAGCGGCTCGTGGGACATCTGAACAGAGTGGGGCAAGTGAGCCTGGCTGGGAGAGGCTGGTGTGGGTGTCTGTCTTCCGTCATCTAACGCGAGCTGAGCTGTGCGTGTGTATGGCTGTTTGTAAGAGCTGGTACAAATGGTGAGTATAATGTTGTTTGACTTTGAACAGTGTAACACATAGCAAATACATTTCTAGGCAATGAGACAGTGGTACACTTTACAATATATTAAAAACAAGTTAAAGGTTAAATTCCACCTGCATTTAACCATTGTTCATGGTTTGATCATACAAATAACCATCCATTATCAAAGTTTCCACAGAAAAATCTGTGATTGTTCAAAATACTTAGAGCATACAAAGAATTGTGATTTATGAAATTAATTGTCATATTAATATTGCAAAAAAAACAAGATTACAGTAATGATTAACAATCATTATATTTTTCAGGCCCAGTACATGAATAAGTGACACCAGACATTATGTGAAACCAGTGATTTTTCCAGTGTTTTTTTTTTTTTTTGCATAACTGCATAATTCAGTCATTGCAGCGATTACAACAGCACTTAGTCTTTGGAACTTTATTTGAACTTCCATCCTTGTACTCTAATAGACAGATATTGTGAAAGTTTCAATTTGTGTTCATAATTGAATTCCAAAAGGTAAACTGGCAAATACCTTATGTGTTGCTGTAATAGGGGTTGTGATAAGCGGTTGTGGACACGGATCAGTTTGAGCCGCTGCCAGTCCATCAGTCCACAGGCTCTATCTGGAATTATCAAACGCCAGCCAGTCACACTGGACCTTTCATGGGCTAACATATCCAAGAAACAGCTCACCTGGCTCATCAACAGATTGCCAGGTACCTGCATATGCACACTTGCATATTTAGCTGCATCTTATTTTGCCAAAGTATTTCATTACTGTGTATATTTCATACTATATAGGCATGTACAGTGGTAACCCTACTAACGAGTATTCCAGGTAACGAGTCAAGATCTCTGAATATTTTTGTTCCAGATAATGAGTAAAATTCCAAGCAACAAGTAGCGTAAATTTGTTCAATTATGCCAAACCGCTAGGAGAGCTGCGGTCGTAGCATCCCCTAGATGCTACCGTAGAAGATGTCAGTCAATACTTTTGACCGCTGTCCAGTAAAAGTGATGCTAAGGTAGCAAAAGGTAGTGAACAAGAAAGTTAGATAAATGTTACTTTTACTTTTCATATGATAAGTGTAACCATGCCATACACGTACGCCCGTCCTCCTGTCCTCCTTAACCGCCAGCCTACATGAGCACCGTTGGTCTCCCTCTCCTTAGCGGCCAGCCTACACGAGCGTCATCGTTGTCTCGTTTATTTTTTTAAAAACCCATATAAACACATTATTTAGCATATTAAAGTATACTGTATATTGGCCGGCTGACACGGATTAATCAGTTTTACATGTATTCTTATGGGGAAAATGCATCCAGCTAACGAGCAAATCAGCTAACGAGCTCGGTTCCTGCACGGATTAAACTCGTAAGTAGGGTTACCACTGTATATGTTATTTACAGTGAGAGTCTGTTTCTCATTGCTTTTCATTCTTAGGACTGAAAGATCTGGTTTTGTCAGGCTGTAGCTGGGCATCGGTCTCTGCGCTGAGCTCTCCCAGCTGTCCGTTGCTGCGCTCATTAGACCTGCGCTGGGCAGACGGTATAAAAGATACACAAATCCGAGAGCTGCTCAGCCCACCAGGTAATGCCGAGATTTATTTTGTAGGGACTCTCCAATAAAAAACTGTCACAAATCACCTCAGCAGTGATCTTTGCTTTATTTATTCAGTATTTATTTCATTAACATATCAGACAGCAGATCAGTGAAAGGTTGAGACATCAATCTTCTAAATTGGGAGTTTCCAAACTCAAAGTTTTACATTATTGCACTGTAAAAAATTTTTTTAAACCTCTGCCATGTTTATCTGATGTTTTCACATTGTATGCAGGCAGTAATAATCGATCCCAGCTGCGCAACATGCAGTGCTTGAGGCTGTGTGGTTTGGATGTGACAGAGGCCACTTTAAGGCTGATCATCAGGCACATGCCCCAGCTGACGAGACTGGAGCTCTCACACTGTCCTCTGACTGACAATGCCCTTAACCTCCTCACTGCTGTGGGATCATCCACACGGAACACAGTTACACACCTCAACCTAGCAGGTACATGAACATGAAGTCACGTTATAATCTCAGCTGGAACAGTACATGTATCATTCACATTTGTCAAATTGCTTTAATGACTAGCATACAATTATTAGAATTTACAAAGTCAAGTCTGGTTAAACCTTGTCTGTTGGCAGCTATCAATTTTTTTTATACACAAAGTGACATTTCATACCATTTTTGTTTGAACGTCAATACTGTTCATATTTTCATAAAAATGAAATAATCCAATAATTTGAGATTCTGGATTTCTGATTTTAATGAGCTGATCAACAGTAAAACAAAAATGCCTTGAAATTTCACAATATTAAAATGTTTTGATGTGGCATTGTATATATGCGACAGCCTCACATCACTGACCAATCAGGAAACAGCAACTACCCTTTATTTGTGCAGTCATGGCATCTATCTAAATCGTTCCTATTTGCTGTCATCCTTAACAAACGGCTGTTTCAAATTTCCCAGAGTAATATAATTCCCTAGTCATTGAATCACAATATTTATAGGCAGGTACATTGTTTAAAAAAAAAAGTAGCACATTTGAGTGGAATGCTAGGATGTAGAAGTAAATGCTAAATAAAAATTTTAAAAACTCATTTACAAGAAAAGAAAGATAAATAAAATACATAAATATGGGTCCCTATTGCAGTCTAAGTGCAGTGATCCTGCTCAAAGTGCACACTCTGTTGATGTCACCAGTGTACAGGAGGTTATTCAACAAAGCATGATGTCTCGGCCAACTAATTTAAGCCCAAAGTCAAGCCTGTCCTATGGGGAATAAAGCAGTATTACATTCCTACTGGACAATTTTTATGACTGGGTTTAAACCCTCTAGCTAAATTAGAAATCCGGCCTTGTTTTTGGTTTAAACATGAGCGCTTGGAAGAAACTTCAACTATGCTGCACCCTAAATGTCAGTCATACTATTTTTCTAAATTACTTATTTTCTTACATACATTGCCTCAGATTAGATTTTAGGCTTAATGTTGTGTAATTACAAATTAATGAATGAACAAATACTTCATTAATCACATCTGAATACCAGCCTCACTTCTGTATCTGTTAGACAGCTGTAAACAAAGCTGTCCAACAAATACGGCTCACTCACTCACACACTCACTCTTTCTTTCTCACTCTCCAGGCTGCAGTCGTCTGACAGATAACTGTCTGGTGTACCTGCAGCGTTTGTCCTGTCTCTCGGTGCTGGACCTGCGTGGCTGCAAAGGAGTGTCCCGTCAGGCCTGCGAGAAATTCATCTCAGAACTGTCTGTCAATGCTCTTTACTGCCTATCAGACGATAAGCTCATCCAGAGGATATCATAGAACCCTCCCTGCTTTGGAGAGGCAGACTGTTGTGAAAAGTGTGTGTGAATGGTGAATGCAGCTTAGATCTGTTAGTATGTATGTGTGTTTGTTTATGTAAGCGTAGAAAGGTTGGTGAGGTTCCTCTGTATGACAGAGAACTGAACTTCATGTATAGAGTTAGGAGTTGAGAAGCTTTGAGCTTCCAGAATGGGACTTATGTATAAATAGGACTTGGCACTGGGTACCTCCTTATTTGTAATTAACTATTTTCTTTAGTTTTGTGTACACACGAGTACTGCAATTGGCAATCACGTTGTTTCTCAGGCCTGTAATGCCGTGGGCTCTTCCAATAGGAGTTTAAACAGGTGCTATTACTCAACAGCCTCTTTTCTAATCCAGGGCAGGCCTGTTTGCATGCCTCTCCTGAACCCATCCTCTTCTTTTGCCTTGTTCTGACTATTTTTCATCTTTTTTTAAGCAGTGTAAGGATGTTTCATTTTGTTTCAGTCCTCTCTTTACCTCCAATTTTAATTTGTCAAGAGGAATACCTTTCTGTTCTTTAATTGCTCTCTTAAAAAGAGTATAGATATATATTAAAAAATATATATACAACCTTGTGTAAATGTTTTCCTCATGTAGTATGCCAGAATCTGTAGCAATGTAATTATTTTTGGAAGCCTTGTTTTTTCACTTTGTTTGTTTTTAAAAAAAAAATAAAGGAAGAAATAAAGAAAGTCTACATTAATTTAATAGTTTATATTTTAATATACTCATCAGTCCACCGAGTTTTCCAAAATGTTTTAATGTTTTCAAATCCTAAAGATGGGTTAAACCACTTTATATATTCTAGTCATTTTATTATTCCATTCTAATTATTTATTCTAATCAATTATTATAGTGGGCTAAAGAATTGGTTAATGGGGAATGTCACTATTTTACACTTGCATTGTAAACTAATTGATTTGTTGACAAATGTTCTGGGGAAAAAAAGTAAAAATGCAGATAGTGTTGCAGAATTGCTTCAGTTCAGAACAAATGTCACTACATTTTTGACAGTGAGTGTCTCAAGTATCCAACTCATGATAAAATTATATAAACATGTTTTCAGGGAGTTGAAAGGGATAAATCGAGTAACTTTCCCTTTTAAAGTGCGTTTTAAAATCTGTTAAAAGTGGTGATTTTAAGTATTTGAGATGACTAATCGCCAAGCAAATCACCAAGACCTTTTTTTATGTATTTACAGTAATATTTAATAATTTGACCTGTGTGACCCTGACATTACACTATATGGACAAAAGCATTAGGACATCTGCTTATTCATTGTTACTTCTGAAATCAAGGGTAGTAAGTTTGTCCTGCTTTTGTTGGAGTAACTATCTCTACTGTCCAAGGGGAGGTTTTCTGCTAGGTTTAGAAGTATTGCTGTGAGGATTTGTTAGAAGAGTGTAATTGAGATCAGGATGTTGGATGCTCACCACCCCAACTCATCCCAATAGTAATGGATGGAGCACCATCATTCCAGAGAATGTAGTTCTGCTCCACAGCTCAATGCTTTATACCCCTTTAGCTCACACCTGGGGGCAGCCATGGCCTAGTGACCAGAAGGTTGCTGGTTTGATCCCCAGACAGAACTTGACTGAAGTGCCCTTGAGCAAGGCACCTAACTCTCTAACTGTTCCCCAGGCTTCAGGCACAAATTCTCACAGCCTTGTGTGTGTGTCTGTCTGTGTTTCATTCATTCATTCATTCATTATCACACCCGCTTAATCCTTATTAGGGTCGCGGTTAGTCCCCCACCCCCTCACTGGGCGCAGGGCAGGGCATTACACTATTCAACTAAGCCCAGGACAGGGCGCCAGTCCATCGCTGGGTGACACACACACACACCTACGGACAATTTTTTTTTTTTTTTTTAGAGTACCCAAATCACCTGACCTCCATGTTTTTGGACTGTGGGAGGAAACCGGAGACCCCGGAGGAAACCCACGCAGACACGGGGAGAACATGGAAACTCCGCTCAGATGGGGAATCGAACCCAAGACCCCAGCGCTGAGAGGCAAACGTGCTAACCACTAAGCCACTGTGCCCCCCCCTGTCTGTGTTTCACTGCATAAATGGGTTAAATGCGGAGGTCAAATTCCTTTGTGTGAAAATCACATTGGTTAATCTTAATTAAGCATGGAACCAGTAGGTTCGTGTTTGCTCCAGAGAGTCTTATTTTATTGGCATTGTTGTTCTATGGGGACTAGACAACCTGTGTGTGTATTTGTGTCAGCAATAGGTACAATTTAAAGTAGCTGAAAGCATTCGTTATAAGGGGTGTCCACAAACATTTGGACAGAGTGTATTTTCTTCATGTCATTTGTCCCATATGCTGCACAGAGTCATTGATGTGGGTCTTTTTCTCACACACAGATTGTCCTTGGAGTGAATGAGCAAATGCTCTAAACCTGTTGTCAGTTCTGCAGCTCATGTATGTATGAGGATCTCTATGAAACTGTAAAGTGTGCAGCAGCTTTCAATCCAATACCGAGTAATTCCCATATTATTATCCCAATACTAATGCTATTAAAATTGGGATATTTTACAATGAGAACCGGGAAATGTGGACATTGAGATGTTTGACGGTTATTTTGGTCAGCAGTAAACTCAGAATGTGACATTAGTTTACTGCAAAACTGAGTAGTCTCTTCCACAACAGAACCTAGAATAAAAAACATGCATTAATGTCTGCAAATGATTTAAATCTAGAAATTATGCTATTTAAAAGTGAAATTGTGACCCGAATTTGTTGTGTTTTGTGTCAGAAAACACTGTAAAGAAGCCGAGCCATGCGCGTAATTTGCGGGGGGGGATAGGGGGGTTATGACCCCCCCAATAATTTGATCCAATCACTATAACCCCTTCCCCCCCAATAAAGTCACATAATTTCAATTTACAAAAACATCTTTCATGAATAACTTGTTAATTTTCTTTATTCATGATCAATTTTGGGTAAAATACTAGAACGTTTAATCATTTGGTAATGTAACCCCCCTTTTCCCCCACAAAAATTTGGTATCATTCAACCTCCACCAAGCAGCAGCGCTCGCCATTTACAGGGTTGCCAGGTTCGTGGTTTTCATACCAAATTGGACTTGTTTGAAAATTCAGTCGCGGGTGAAAATTCAAGCGTAATAAAAAAAAATAATCCCTTATAAACAAAATACTAAATCATACAATCATAGTTGTTTTGCCATTTGCTTCAAACATGTGACAGACATATTTTGGGCTAGTTTAAGCTTCTGAAGGGCGGGTTTTAGACTGACTTTGGACTGGATATTTTTTGCTGGACCTGGCAACCCTAACCGTTTGCTTGCTTGTCCAAGCAGCTGCTGGGGGAGTGGGTGTCGTAAGAAAAAACGAAAAGAGCACCAAAAAGTGGACAAAAAACATTTTTCATTGTTGGTCGACAACACCGCCTTGTAAAAAGCAGAAAAATCAAAATGAGGTAAATGTAAATGTATTGTTAGCTGATGATCGAATAACTATGCCGCTGTGTATCACACACTCTATGAATAAATGTTCAGGTATTTTAGCTAGCTCCGTTAGTAAGCATTTCTTAATTGTTTAAGGTGCAGAGTAAATACAAAGAAAAGTAAATAAATACATAGTAAAGGCCTTACAATGTATTTCTAATACGGTTAACCCAAAATTTCCTGAATCCTTTTAGAAAAGTAAGTGATTTAATAAATATATAAATAGGCAGACAGCTCAACCCCCCCAATGCTGGACCCAAAGTTACGCCCTTGCGTAGAGGTGTGAAGTGTTAAAGCTCGGTGTTTTCAGGTGAGGGACTTTTTGTGTATCGGCGGTATCGGTTCTTCAGAAGAATCGACTCATATCTAACAGCAGCAGCTCTGCTGACCTGGATGCGGAGGAGAAACAGGCCGCTGCCCGCTTTATCCCTGTTGTCAGTTGTTTGATGACACGGTCGTGGGACAAGTGAAGCGAAGTGTGTTTCCGCGCTCATTTTCACCCTAAAGGAGACCGTTTTCTCTGTGGATTGTTTAAATGTGACGCTGTTAGTGATGGAGAGCCGTTGGCTAGCTCCTGACTGTAAAGCTGTGCTAGTTGTGACTAGCTCGCAAAAAACTGAAACATGAGATTTGGCGGCAGAATAAGTCATCCTCGCCACTTTCTTCTAACTTGCTGGCTGGAACTCTTTCCAATTCAACGTATTAGCCGCTAAGTTTTGGCTGATAAGATGGGCAAATGATAAACGTTGCTAAACAGTTACTCCGCTTGCTAGCTAGCTACGCTAACGGTGTTGTCCGAGCTGTGGTAGTCAATGGATGTTTTAAATAAAGTAGCTGCTAGCTTAGCTTGTCGGCAGTCTTATTTTTGTTTCCGGAAAACGAACTGAATTAGGAGTACTCTCACTGGTAAACGGCAACATTTGAACCTAAAGTAGTCAGTTTACAGCCTATTTCGTGGAGGAAGGGCGGTGAGGAGTCTAACGTTACAATGACCAGTTTTATTCTGCGTGGTACTGATTATGGGCCTTTTTGTATCTCTTCCTGTTTTTACTTTACAAACGGTTCATATCCACTGGAGCGGTTTTGTCTGTAAAGCTCTGTAAATAGCCCTTCATGCAGCACATCGATTTACAGCAACGCTGCAGTGCAAACAGGACAAACTGAAAACGTGAAGTCTTGCATCAGTTGGCAAAATAAAATGGCTCAAGAGGCGTTTCCTTTGCATTATCTGGTCTGGAACAATGAGTACCTGGAGCTCGATAGAGAGCTGAAGAAAAAGCAGGTAAGTGAATGGTGCATCTTGCACAGTTAGTGTATGATCATATCTTGTCATCAGGCACTGCTGCTGCTCTGGATTCTGGCTGAGCCCAGTGAATGATCCAGTGTGATTAGAGATCTGCTGATCCATGCTTCTGATCTGGACTTAATCAGTGTCAATACCCCATTTCTTCCTAAATTACTTAGTTCAACCACACTATGCCCAAATGTTTGTGGACACCCCTTATAATGAATGTAGTTGGCTACTTTAAGTTGCATCCTGTGCAAATGAACACACACAGCTTGTCTAGTCTCTGTAGAAATGTATTATCTACAGAATAAGACTCTCTGAAGCAAACATGAACCTATTGGCACTATGTCTAAAGCTAGACATGGGCTACAGGGGTGTAAAGCCTAACAGCATTGAGCTCTGGAGCAGTGGAACTGTCTTCTCTGGAATGATGGTGCTGATCCAATACTTTGCATCCAATATCCTGACCTCACTAACATTTGTTGGTGAATACATTCAAATCTTCAAAGCAATGCTCCAAAATCTAGTAGAAATGCCTCCCTGGACAGTAGAGACAGTTACTCCAACAAAAGCAGGATAAACACTTTTTAAATTTCATTTATTTCAGAATTAACAGTGAAACTAATATTTCTGTTCATATAGTGCAACATGAGGTCGAAGTGTTGAGAAGGAATAAACATGTACAAGTATATTGTGATAGACCAAAATTTGCTATATAGTATATGGTATCAAAAACCAAATCAGTAATATCATCTACAATGTGTATCCTTGCAGCAGGATGTAGAGTGTGCTGACCCTCGTGGACGCACCCCGCTGGAGCTTGCCGTTTGCCTCGGTCACCTGGAGTCTGCACGCGTGCTGTTAAGGCACAATGCGGACCCCACACACTGCAATGCCCAGGGCTGGACAGGTGAGCTAAACCTTGTTACCCACTGAGGTCCTTAAATGACCATCTGTAGATGAAATGGCTGTCTGGTGCTGAGGTTGGTTTACAACTCTGTGTGTAGTGTTGCAGGAAGCAGTCAGCACAGGAGACCCTGAGCTAGTTCAGCTTATTCTCCAGTACAGAGATTTCAAAAGAGCAACAGAGAGACTGGCAGGGATTCCAGAGCTTCTCAGTAAACTAAGACAGGTGATGTCCAAATCAGTCCTTTACCAAAGAGAGTCCATTTGACACATTGAGTAGTAAGAGCACGATAACCATGAACAAGCTTACTACTCAGTGTCTTCTGTATTACAGGCACGGGATTTCTATGTGGAGATGAAGTGGGAGTTTACGAGCTGGGGTAAATCTGCACACAACACTATTCACCATTTATAGTTACACAGTAAAGGTGCAGTGATTGTACTACAGGATTGAAAGATAGAAAAAGCGATATTCAAAAAGAGTGTATAATTATTTTACATTCATACTATGTAGACATAGTTTAAATGCACTGTTCATTTTCTCAGCAGGTGGCCCTGGGCCTTTGTGTTAACTATTTCAGCACCACAGGAGTGGACAGCTCCTCTGGTGCTGTCCCTTGAGAATAGCTCAGTCTTTAGCACTGTTCAGATTTAATTAGTTTATCACTGGGATGTCAGTAATGAAACATTTTACATGCCTCCTCAATGATGAAACTCCTACATTTGGATAGAATTAATATGACTACAGGAGTGTTTCTGAATGGTTGTTTTTTATGAACAAAGATGTCTGTGTCACGTGATATGATCAATTATTATCAAAGTCAATGTCTCTGTTATTGTCAATATTCACGTATATACTTGTTTATTTATTCTTAGACTTGTCTTGCATTACATTGAACACATTAATTTATGGTCTATTAGTTTAACAGTATTTAACATTAGATCTTTAAGTATATTGTAGTGATACAGTGATTTGTACCAGTAGCTGTTATTATAAGCATCTCTTTAAAAGGTCTTGCTTTTCTAATCTATTCAAGTTTCTTTT
>BRDA01005886.1:0-18499 GCA_036984385.1 Crenuchus spilurus | reverse complement strand
CGGTCAGAGAAGACAGAGGTGGTCAGTGGATATGAAGCAAAGGTGAGATTTTTAGATCATTTATTGGACATTCTTTGCTGGGATGTAATTGTTTTAGTTGGATGACTTTCCAATTGATCTTGAACAGAATGCTTCATCAGAAATCAATGGGTTTTTTTTTGTGGTAAGGCACGATTTGGGCTTGCTGAAGAGATTTACATTGCAGATTCTTCAGTGAGCAGTTACTAACCCCACATAGCATTTCAGAAAGTGTGAAATATATATTTGTTTATGGTTGTAATAGTTTTTCTGTGAATGTGTGTTTTATGTAAGTAATGGAATTGTAAAGCTGATCATGTGTTTTGGATGTGATGAAGGTTTACAGTGCTAGTAACGTGGAGCTGGTAACACGCTCTCGAACTGAACACCTCTCTGATCAGGACAAGTCCAGGTGCAAAGGTACGCATAAGCACATATACTTAACTAAAATGAAAACATTTCTTACCAGCAGGCAAACAGCTAAAACAGCACATTTTTCCTGCATTCTTCCGCTCTTTCAGGATCTAGAACTCCACTTCAGTCTTTTCTTGGAATTGCAGAGCAGCATGTATCTAACAATGGGGTGAGGAAGATAATATCCTGCGTTCTTTAAGACCATGCTATACTGCAGTGATGTGAAATACTCCAGTACTTGTTTGTAGACAGTGTATTGATCTATAAAGGTTAACATCAAGTTTATTAACAAATAATTATTTTTCAGAAATTACATGCTGAAACATAGCAGCAGCCACTTTGGTGAAACTGCCAGATATGTTATAATGAATTAACATTACATAAATGCTGGTAGCAGCACTGTTTGTCCTCATAAATATTTTGGAACAAGCCAGGAACTGATTACAGTACCGTTTCTTTGTAACTATTCCCGCAAAAATAGTCCCCTAAAGACCTGCTGCCCCATGTTGACACAGTTTAAGTGTTTCTATGTCATAAAGGTACTTTGTCTTCTTTATTCAGATAAAATAAACTTCTATAAGTTCACTTTCCCTAAAGTTTATTTTTTACATGAGTGTTTAAAGTAGTTCTCAATAATTATGGTTTGTTTTCTTTATTGATTGTCAGAGTCAGGTGTCTCAGTGTGCCAGCCCTCATAACCCAACAGCTATCACAGCAGAAGAGTACTTTGACCCCGAGTTTAATCTGAATGGAAGAGACATTGGTCGGCCAATCGAGCTCACCAGCAAAGTGCAGAGGTGCTGTCTCTATTGCAAACCACAACAGCGACAGTTTTAGCAGGAATCTAGTTCTATAGAAATGTCACTCATACACATACTATCTTTTTTTTTACTTTGTCTATCTACCCTCAGGTTTAAAGCCACATTGTGGTTAAGTGAGGCCCACCCTCTGTCACTGGCTGAGCAGGTGACGCCCATCATTGACCTCATGGCTATCTCTAATGCCCACTTTGCCAAACTGCGTGACTTCATCACTTTGCGTTTGCCACCTGGTTTTCCTGTTAAGATAGGTGAGAGAGATGCATAATGAAGTCTTCTCATCATCATGGTTACTGGTTGTGCCAATCTGCTTTTCTAACGGGTTCTTTTTTGTTTTTGCTTCTCAGAGATCCCCCTCTTTCATGTGTTAAATGCACGAGTGACCTTCAGTAATCTATGTGGCTGTGATGAGCCAGTTAGCTCTGTTACTGTACACTCTCCTCAAGAATCCCCTGATGCAGGTATAGACCCACTTCTTCAACAGATAATTCATAGAGAGAAATACTATGTCCTAAACCCCATCAACTAGTCAGTGAAACTTTAACTAAGATGTGAATTCGGTTTCTGTTGATTGGGTGAAGGTTATGATTATGTATGTTGTATGTATATATATTTGTTTGTTAGCAAAGTTTGAAAACCTTTCAGCTTTCTAAACTAAAAAAGTGACTTTTGAAACAACTTAAAAAAACAAACAAACAAAAAAACACATTTTTTGGCCTTTCAGGTGAGAGTCCCCAGCCTCTGCACTGTGAGGTGGACCCCTCTGTGTTTGAGCCTCCCGCGGATTACACAACGCTTGGCCCTGGTCGCAGCGAGCCAATGAGAGATGAAGATGACAACCTCTTACAGTTCGCCATTCAGCAGAGCCTGCTGGACGCAGGGACAGAAAGTGACCAGGTAACCTCAGTGCTCCTTATTAACAAGCGCTTGATTTTAAAGCTTGTCTACTTGTTTAGGACAAGTGGACAAACAACTTATTTTATAAAGTATAAATACCACAAGAGACCAGCTAATAAATGGATGTTGAGAGGTATGAGAACTTGTTTAAATGTGCAGATTTCCTAGCAGAATAGCTTCCCATTTCTCATGTTTACTGGTTGCACCTTCCGACGTCAGGGCTTCATTTCAGCTGTGGCTGCCAAGTTAATCAGTCTGAATGTTATTTCAAACCTTCACAGTCACAATTATTACATAATCACCTGACTGCAGTTGTTGTAGATAATTGCAATTATTTTCCACAGTTATTTTTCACAGTTGCATATTCTGTATTTCTGCAACAAGCAGAAATGAGTGTTAATCAGTTATGTCAAAGTCAAAAATGTCAATAAAAGAAAACAATCTTCTAACTGTTGGTGGTGTTAAAGCTTTAGAGGCAGCAGTGAGTAATGTTTGTAAATTTAAGCTTGAGCTCTGTATGAAAATCTGTGGTCAGTTTGGAGTATTGACAGATTGGCAGCTGGGCAGATCCTTTATTTTGGCCACTTTAGGGTTGTACTTTAATAGTTATCCAGCTAATAAGACAAAAACATTGTAGTCACAGTTAATTATGTGGCAATTCATTGTTTGCTAAAAATTCTTAATTGTGACGGCTCTAAACCTCACAACCTGGCAAAATGCCAAGAAAAGCTCCAAAAATAAGTTGACATTGACATGTATGAGTCTATGAGAGAACAAAAATCTGTTCCAAAAAGTATGGATGGAGCTTTATTGATAGCACATTTTATGTAGAATTAAGGTGTTAATAAGATTTAACACTGGGTTGTTTTTTATGTTTTTAATTACTTTAATTGAATCCAGCTGGTCCCAGTTTCTTAAAAGCATCATAATATAAGCAGCTTACCTGGTTTTTCAGTAAATTGTTCACTGTAATGCTCACTCTACCATTTAACAATGATCCTTATGCTAAGATGCTTTTGGGAAGCCTAGCCCTGGTCACTTAGCAGTAGGTAATTTATCTCAGAAAATCATGTGACTCAAGTAAGACCAAGTAACAAAAATTCGGGATATTTAATATAACATATCATTTTGTCATGTTTTGTAAACTAAATGTTACTATGATAGAAGTACTTTGCAGAGAACAATAAACCAACTTTTACTGTCTCATACCAACTTGCATCACTTTCTGCTACTACATTGGAATGATATTTCATGTATTTAGTCTGATGTTTTTAGAAAGATGTTTAAAAGACATCCTCTGAAAATAAGACCTAGCGCATCTTTGGGAGCAAAAATTAATATGTCATTATTTATATATATATATATATATATTATGTGTATGTGTAAGAGAACCATCTTAAGATGCATGTAGCTGATGCAGGTGTTTAGTGCTCTTACTGAAATAATTCCACTTAGGGCAATTACGAACATCTCACCCATTCTCTCTTACTCACTTTCTCTCTCATCCTTTCTGTAGGTGACTATATGGGAGGCTCTCACTAACACTCGTCCAGTTTCTTCTCAGCCTCCACTTTATGAGGAGGATTCTCTGCTTGAGAGGTGTGTGTTCTTGTGTAAAGAATGACTAGAATGATACTGATGTCACAAGTAATCATCTGAGTATCTGAGTATATGTAAATTGTAACAGTTGCATTCTCAATTGCATAATTTTGCATTCACAAAGATTAGTTTAATCACAGCCTTATTTAGATCACTGATTCTGCACCACTTGTTTAACACCCTAGAGTCTAAGAGTATTTCAGACTCTCTGATGTAGTCTGACATGGCTTGACTTTTTTTTTTTTTTTTTTTACAAATTACACCCATCTAAAAAATATTTTTCCAAAGTGTTACAATGTCTTTTGTTCACCACTAACTTCACAAAGAGTGGCAAAACAGTAAGAGTGTCATACATCAATATTTTGATTAAATCTGTTCTAATCTTAGACTTTCCAAACACCTATTTTCAGATGTGCTGAAATTTTGTGAAAAAACACACCCTAAACATTTGTAGCCAAGACTTTTGAGCTCTGAACTGAATAAACAGAGGTGTTTGCTACACACTGGTCATTACATTTTTTAGAAATTGATTTTATTTCTAAAGCTTAAGAAACATGAGGCGACACTGTCTTTTCCTCAGCCGTGAACCCTACATTGAACATTTATGAGATGAGTGTGAGGTGAGAAATCTTTTGTTCATCACCTCAGGTGAGAGGTGTTTGTTGAATCAACTTTACACAGATTCCTGGCCGCTGAAACCCACCAATGGAATGTCTGAAATTACCATGTCATTATCATATGAATGACCGAGCTCGTCTTTTGGCGAGAAAATATGCACAGCTGTCTGAGTTGCTCTCACAGATGTGTCTCTGCTTATTTAAGCTTCTCTAAGAAGAATCTAAAAATATATTTAAATTCAAGCTATATATATTTGAAATGTCGACCCAGTAAGGTTTCCGGGATATGTTTCGTTTTCTTTCTAGGATAAAATCTCAGAGTTATATAAGTGTTTATGCGGAATTTCGGTTTTGTTCCCGCAGGCGGGTCCGCCGACTCCAAAGGGTTAACACTGTTAACCCCTTTTTATGCAGGCTTCATACAGTCAAGCCACTAGACGTATGTATAAATACTTCCACAATGTTTCCCAGTCATGAGTGATGACTGGAGTAAAATCTAAATCACTGTATACAACTTCAAACTGGTTATTTGATTTGGGAGAAATCAATTATTTTAGATGCTCAACTACAAAATACTCATTACTACTGCTTATGCTTGAGTGACAGTAGTTGGGTTTGGTATATTAACAGAAGGTTTGATAATACTATTTTTCTTTGTTTCTCTAATAGAGCAATCCAGGAGTCTCTGACTTTGTCACTGGCTACAGGAGAGGGGAGAGAACTGTCAGATACTGCACAACCTCTATCCAGGTCTTCTCCTGACCCTGTCCTCAACTCACCACCTCCTTATGGCTCACTGACTGACCCACGGGCTACAGGAGCGTTTGCTGTGGCAACCAGTTTTGATGAGCAGCTGCGTCTGGCTATGGAGCTCTCATGTCGAGAGCAGGAGGAGCTTGACAGGTGATGAAGGAATGTGCAAAGCTAAAAGAAGTGTCCTACTGTCTTGAACGTTTATATTGCTTTGCTTTTCTCTGTTCACTGTGGATATCATCAGCAGTTAAAAAACATTGAACAAATGCATGTTTCACTTAAAAGAGGTTAAAGGGGCTATAGTTTTGTCTGTTGGTGGGAGATTGTAAGTTGAATTCTAGAGATTGTGGAGTTTATATTACAAGTGGTGTTTATTAACTGGATGCAATTAAAAATGCATTAGAATCTAATTTTTTTAATGTCACTAGTAGTTTTATTGGGACATTGCTTCAGCTTATGAGAATGTCTTCATGTATAGAAGGAGTGTAAGAAAATACAGATACAATTAACACAATATTTTATGACATTGTATTGAGCGCCAAAAACACAGTATTGATTTTCAACAATTCTACAAATTCCAGTTATCAGTTATACATGAAAACAATTTAAAAAGTGTTTGTTTATTTAATAATTTATTTGACCAACACAAAGATTCATTTTTTGTAGTGTTTAAACCCTCAACTGCTAGATACAGTGAGGAAAATAAGTATTTGAACACCCTGCACATAATCTAAAAGAAAAAATCTGGAAATCACAATGTATGATTTTTAAAATAATTTATTTGTGTGTTACTGCTGCAAATAAGTATTTGAACACCTGTGAAAATCAATGTTAATATTTGGTACAGTAGCCTTTACAGAGGTCAAACATTTCCTGTAGTTTTTCACCAGGTTTGCACACACTGCAGCAGGGATTGTGGCCCATTCCTCCACACAGATCTTCTCCAGATCAAACAGGTTTCTGGGCTGGCACTGAGAAACACGGAGTTTGAGCTCCCTCCAAAGATTTTCTATAGGGTTTAGGTCTGGAGACTGGCTAGGCCACTCCAGAACCTTGATATGCTTCTTATTGAGCCACTCCTTGGTTATCCTGGCTGTGTGCTTTGGGCCATTTGTCATGTTGGAAGACCCAGCCACGACTCATCTTCAATGCTCTATTGAAGGAGGTTGTTCCCCAAAATCTCGCAATACATGGCCCCGGTCATCCTCTCCTTACTACAGTGCAGTCGTCCCATGTGCAGAAAAACACCCCCAAAACATGATGCTTCCACCCCCATGCTTCACAGTAGGGATGGTGTTTTAGGGATGGTACTCATCATTCTTCGTCCTCCAAACATAGCGAGTGGAATTAAGACCAAAAAGTTCTATTTTGGTCTCATCTGACCACAGCACTTTCTCACATGACTCCTCTGGATCATCCAAATGGTCATGGGCAAACTTAAGACAGACCTGGATGTGTGCTGATTTAAGCAGGGGAACCTTCTTTGCCATGCATGACTTTAAACCATGACGTCTTAGTGTCTTAGCCACAGAAACCTTGGAAACAGTGGTGCCAGCTCCCTTCAGGTCATTGACCAGCTCCTCCCGTGTAGTTCTGGGCTGATTCCTCACCTTTCTTAGGATCATTGATACACAACGAGGTGAGATCTTGCATGGAGCCCCAGTCAGAAGGAGATTGACAGTCATGTTTAGCTTCTTCCATTTTCTAATATTTGCTCTAACAGTTGATCTTTTTTCACCAAGCTGCTTGGCAATTGCCCCGTAGCCCTTTTCAGCTTTGAGAAGGTTTACAATCTTGTCTCTGGTGTCTTTGGACAGCTCTTTGGTCTTAGCCATGTTAGTAGTTTGAGTCTTACTGATTGTGTGGTGGGCAGGTGTCTTTATGCAGCTATTGACTTCAAATAGGTGCTTCTAATTTAGAATAATAAGTGGAGTGGAGGTGGACTTTTTAGAGGCAGACTAACAGGTCTTTGAGGGCCAGAATGTTTGCTGATTGGCAGGTGTTCAAATACTTATTTGCAGCAGTAACACACAAATAAATTATTAAAAAATCATACATTGTGATTTCCGGATTTTTTCTTTTAGATTATGTCTCTCACAGTGGACATGCACCTAAGATGAAAATTTCGGACCCCTCCATGATTTCTAAGTGGGGGAACTTGCTAATTTGCAGGGTGTTCAAATACTTATTTTTCTCACTGTAGCTGTATTGTAATACAGTATAATGTATCTTCAGCCAATAGTATCTCCCACATCAATGAAAACAAGTAGCATAAGGATGCACCACTGGCATAAGCAACCCTAGCTGCTTTCCTAAGATCAGATGTAACAAAATGTAATATCTTGCCTTGCTTACATTATCACAATATATCACAGCATATTTAATCATAGCCCCTGTGTCATGACATGCACCATATTGCCTTGTTCTTACCAATATACAGCCATAACTTATATTTAACTTATATTTTTGTCAAATAACAAAACACTCTTAACTGACCATTAGTATTTCTGCATTTATTCTCTCATAGGAAAAGGAGAGAAGAGGAAGAGGAACTTGAAAGGATACTGCAGCTGTCACTCACAGAGAAGTAACCACAGTAAACGTATAGACAGGTTTTAAGAGTTAATTTATTGGTTGTGCTTTTTTCTGCAATGTTAAATTATTATTAAAGATTCATCCTTTTTTTCTTTTATAAAGTATTTGAAATTAAACAGAGGGCTTTAATGAGAGGGCAGAGAGAAAGAGAGAAAAGGGTTAATAGGTTATGGAAGATACACAGAACCCAGATGACAGTCTGATGAATAAATACCATGAAACAAAGCATGGCCAGACATTGTGAATGATGTCTTCTCAATTCCAGTGTCATCATTCTGAGTGAAAAATGTTTAACTTTTATGTTCATTATATAATGCTGATCATGTGAATATCAAATATTGATGACTATGGCAATGCATAAAAAATTATAATATTGCATAAAATGAGTTTATGAATATGGTGGCTGATAACAACATGGAAGTATAATTATTAAATGTTCCTGAAACGCTTTCACAAGTTGTCTTTTTTCACGTTTGCAAGCAGTATTTATTCATTACGGTTGCCTTATTCCATATCTATGGAAGTCCAAGAAGCCATGGTTTATCCTGTCTTTTTGTACTTTCTTTTTACCGTATTAAGTTTTGTTTAAACACAACAGTGCATTTTGGCAGTGCTGGTGAGGGGGAGCTAACAAGCAGCAGTATTAGACTTCTGAACTCTGTTAAACTGCTTAGATGTGAAATGGAAACAAAGGTTAATGCTTATTGAATTCTATTGTCCTGGCTTAACATAGTCATCGAGGGAAAAATTATTGTAAAACAAATCGATATTGTTTTTATCGCCCAGCACTAAACACTGGTTGCCTGACTCACATACAGGGCCACAAAAAATAAGGGCTGAAAAGTACCTGGCTCCCACACACTGTCTGGAGACTGTAATGATCTCCCACAGCAGTTCCTGCACCACTTGTACAGCAGGGATGGTATTGCAGCTTCCGGCCACCAGGGGGTGCATCACAAAAGCTTTGCTAGGTGTTACTTTCGGAGGAGGCCTTATATTTAGCAATTCAGGTCTTATTTTCAGGGGGTGTCTTATTTTTGGGGAAAAACTAGCATTTTCCTGAAATAAGTAAATTCATAATAAACTAATTCATCATGATATAAAAAATGTAGATTTCTTGCAATATCCAGATATTTTTTTTGACATATAGAGAAAACTAAAAACAATTTCCCCAAAATAATTGGCTAATGCTGCATGGTAATGATAAATTAATTGCTGCAAATTGTATCATTGCTGCACATGTTTGAAAATTGCACTAGCTTGCTAACCTAGACAGTCTTGTTATTTACACGTGTTTATGGCATCATATATTTATATTTATCACATTTATGTAAGGCATGATTGATGGTCAAGATCTTTAGAAAATGTTGTGATAAGTAAATAAATGCTAGAAAGAGGTAACAAAAGAATTGTAGCAACTCTACTACTCTGTAGTAACTCTGGTAGAAAGTGAAAGCATTCAAGTAACAGTTTAATGCAACATAAATATCCATACTATAATTAATTCAATGTACTAATTTAAAATGATGCTAGTTCATTAACAAATATGACTGTTTATTTTTTAAAGGTAAATGACAGAATCCATCTCTTAATCACATGAAGTAATTACGGAATATGTTACAAAGAGGAATTTTAAAAAACATTTTGAAAGTAACACTCCAGCAAAAAGTGACTTTCATAAATGTAAATGAATACTCTGCAGTGCACAATTAAACACTATTATATAAAAATATATTCTTCAATAGTATTGTGGTGAGATAAAAGGTGTGGACAGTATTTTAACAGGAATCTACCATTTTTACCACCAAATTTAGCAAGCAATATTTATCAAGGTGATCTTTTTTTATACTTTTTCTATAAAATACGACTTCAAGAAGCAAAAATCAAACTGGTTTGTACTCCCTGGTGTGGGACCCCCATATAGAGGCAACCATATTTAAAAAAGGTTTAGTACAGAATCTCTGATATATCCAGGTGTTAGTATAATGGCTTGTTTCATAAGAATTATTGAGGAAACAATAATTTTGGTACAGGATACTTGAGATTGTAATGAATGTCTCACTTTCACTGTGCTGCCCCTTGTGTTGTGTATTACTATTTCAAGATGGTTCAATTCACTTTCTTGTAACGTTTTTTTTTTTTACCTCATTAGTTAACAATTAATCGTTGTGGAAAATGCTGCCACAAAATGCCTTTTTACTGGACATCTAAAATCCATTCAGCAAGAAATGCATACAGCTCAACCCAGCCTTAAATTTGGTGACTAAATGAGAACTTTTGAATATGTCCAAAGTACATGGTGTTTAGCTGGCATGTGTCTCTTAATTCTGGATTCATATAATGGGAAAACTGTGAAGTTGATCTGGTAAAATTGGCAACCATAGTACTGTAAATATGTCTATTGACTTGCTGCAATAGAAAGAGCAACTACAACAACCAATAACACATTTGCAAAAATGATTTGATTATTTGCTTTATAATTTGATTATTTGATCTAAAACATCATCAGATTGTCACACAAGTCCTAAAAGTAGATAAAGAGAACCCAAAACAAATGAGACAAAAATATTATACTATATTATAAGCAAACGTATGTGAACCTCTAGGATTAGCAGTTAAGAAGGTGAAATTAGAATCAGGTGCTTTCAATCAAATGGATGACTGTTTTATTTAAAGAACAGGGATCTATCAAAGTCTGCACTTCACAACACGTTTGTGGAAGTGTATCATGGCACGAACAAAGGAGATTTCTGAGGAGCTCAGAAAAAGAGTTGTTGATGCTCATCAGGCTGCAAAAGGTTACAAAACCATCTCTCAAGAGTTTGGACTCCACCATTCCACAGTCAGACAGATTGTGTACAAATGGAGGAAATTAAACATCATTGTTACTTCCCCATGAGTGGTCAACTATTAAAAATCACTCCAAGAGCAAGGTGTGTAATACTTGGCGAGGTCACAAACGACCCCAGGGTAACTTCTAAGCAACTGAAGGCCTCTCTCACATTAGCTAATGTTAATGTTCATTAGTCTGCCATGAGTAGAACACTGAACAACAATGGTGTAGTAACACACAGGATGTACTACACCACCATCATCCTCCTGTAGTAATACTTCTCCAGCTCCAACAGCACTGGCATCTATTTCAAGCTGAAATGGCTTGGTGAAGTTTGGGGCAGCTAGAACAGGAGCTTCACTTAACAATACCTTAACACTTTGGAAAGCGTGCTCACACTCTGCAGACCACTCAAATAAATTGTGTGGGCTAAGCAATTTAGTCAAGGGCTCAACGACAGTAGAGAAGTTCCTACAAAATCCACGGTAGTATCCGGGCATACCTAAAAATCTGTGCAACTCACGCCATGTCACTGGAGCTGGAAAAGAAAGAATAGCAGCAACTTTAGCTTCCAACGGCTGCACATGTTCACTCCCAACCTGTTTTCAATGGTTTGGAGAAAGGAAAACACTGCATTCTAGCATAAAAATCTTAACTCATCTGTGAAACATGGTGGTGGTAATATTATGATTTGGGCCTGTTTTGCTGCATTTGGGCCAGGACGGCTTGCCATCATTGATGGAAAAATTAATTCTGAATTATATCAGAGAATTCAAAAGAAAAAGGAAATGACATCTGTCCATAAACTGCATCTTGAGAGAAGGTGGGTAATGCAGCAAGACAATGACCCTAAGCACACAAGTTGTTCTACCAAAGAATGGTTAAAGAAGAATCAAGTTAATGTTTTGGAATGGCCAAGTCAAAGTCCTGACCTTAATCCAATCAAAATGTTGCGGAAAGTTCTGAAGTGAGCAGTTAATGTGAGGAAATCCACCAACATCCCAAGTTCTGTATAGAAAAAATTCCAAAATTCCTCCAAGTCTGCGTGATGGACTGATCAATAGTTACTGGAAACGTTTAGTTGCAGTTATTGCTGCAAAGAGGGGTTCACGTCAGATACTGAAAACAAAGGTTCACATACTTTTGCTACTCACAAATGTGTAATATTTGATACATTTTCGCAAGAAATAAATGACCAAGTATAATATTTTGTCTCATTTGTTTAACTGGGTTCTCTTAAGAAAAATATGAAAATCTGACGATGTTTTAGGTCATATTTATGCTGAAATATAGAAAATTCTAAAGGGTTCACAAACTTTCATGCACCACTGTATGAATGTCAAAGCATGAATAAGCTTGAAATGTCACATTACATGTAATGATTATCAAATAAAAACATTTGAATTAAGTTATGAACATCAATGACATTAACAATATAACCACAGTTGAAACTAGAATTTTACATACACTCTCTAAAAAGACACAACCTTTTTTTCTCACTGATCTTAAATCAGACTAAGCCTGTCTGGTTTTTACGTGAGTTAAGATGACCAAAATTATTTCTATTTGCTAAATGTACGAATAATTAAATATTTTTAGAATTTTTATTACTTTCTAAAAATTTACATGCATTTCCTTAGTATTTTGTTGCATTGCCTTTAAACTGTATGATTTAGGTCAAGTGTTTTGGGTATCCTTCCACAAGCTTCTCATAATAAAATCTATCAAAGTTTGCTGGAATTCTGACCCAGTCCTCCAGACCGAACTGGTGTAACAGAGTCAGGTTTGTAGGCCACCTTGCTTGTACATGCTGTTCCAGCTCTGCCTACAAATTTGCTATGGGATTGAAACAGGGCTTTGTGATGGTCCCTCCAAAAAACATTGACTTTGTCAATGTCCTTAATTGTCCTTAAGCTTTAACTTTCTGGCTGATATCTTTAGATGTTGCTTTAATTTTTCCAGATTATGTTCTTTCCTCATGACGCTATCTATTTTGCTCCTGCAGCAAAACAGCCCAACAACACGTTGATGCCACCCCTGGACTTCACAGTTGGGATGATGTTCCCAGTCTTGCAGGTTTTCCTCTTTTTCCTCCAAATGTAACAATGGTAATTACGGCCGAACAGTTCCATTAGAGTTTCATTAGACCACAGGACATGTCTTTAGGATTTTGTCCCTGTCTGCAAACTGTACTCACGCTTTGTATGCTGCTTTTGCAGTGTTTTTTTCCTCACTAAGTGGTGTTTCAGCCCATGTCAATACAGGACTCGTTTCACTGTGGATAATGACACTCTCTTACCAGCTTCAGCCAATATCTTCACAGGGTGTTTTGCTTTTGTTTTGAGGTTGAAATGCACATTTCTTACCAAAACACAGTCGTCTCAGGGACCCAGAACTCTTCTTCCTAAGTGATATGATGGCTGGACATTCCCATGGTTTTTATACTTGCATATAATTGTTTGAAAAGATGAAGGTGGCACCTTCAGGGATCTAGAAATTGTATTGAAGAATAAACCAGACTTATATAGGTCTATAGATTTCTTCTTAATATCTTGATTGATGTCACATGATGTCACAAGAAAGCAGTATGTTTGAGGTGTGCCTTAAAGTACATCCACAGGGTAGCTCAGTTTTGAGATTGAATTGTAATTTGAGATTAACTATATGTGGAGAGGTTTGCGTGATGGCGAACAGTCGCTGGTGCGACAACATGCGATGTACCTCTCACTTGCTCCTGCTCACCACACCTGGAACTACTCACCCCCAAGCTTTGTCCCTTCTACCTCCCTTGTGAATTCTCTTCTTGTAAGCATTGTTTACATTCCACCAAAGGTTTGACATGGATGCTGCGCTGAGTGAACTTCATGAAGCTCTCACATAGTTTCAAGCCAAGCACAGAGATGCCATGCTGATTGTAGTTGGAGATGTTAACAATGCCAACCTCAAGCTCTGCGTTTCCAACTTCTACCAACATGTCAGCTGCCACACCAGGGGTAACAGAACACTCAATCACTGATACACCCCTTTCAAAGATAAGTACAAAACTGGGAAGTCTGACCATGCCACCATTTTCTTCCTGCTGAAATAACAATAGCTCAAGTGGGACCCGGCAGTGCAGAAGGAGGTGACAAAGTGGACGGAACAATCAGTGGCTGAGCTGCAAGATGCTCTGAAGGACACTGATTGGGCTATGATTTGATGTAGTTATGATGATGTCAAGATGTTTATAGAAGTGGTAGCATCAGTGGTCATGTCCTCAAAGCCTGCGCAGACCAACTTACTCCTGTTTTTCGCTGAAATCTTCAGCCTGTCCTTGCTTCAAGAAATGTCATTGTTCATGTGCCCAAGAAACCTCAGCCAGCCTGCCTCAGTGACTACTGCCCTATAGCTCTGACACCAGTTGTGATGAAGTGTTTTGAAAAGCTGATCAGAGACTTCATCACTTCTTCACTCCCAGACTCCACAGATCCTCAGTACTTTCATTACCACCACAACCACTCTACACAGGATGCCATCTCTCATCTGCTCTACACCACACACATACACACCTGGACACTGGGTTAGATAATTATGTTTGAATGCTGTTTGTGTTACTACAGCTCAGCATTCAAAATGATTATTTCCTTCAAACTGAGCTTGAAGTCTGGGACTCCATCCATCCATGTGCCATTGGATCTCCAACTTCCTAATGGACAGATCACAAGTTGTGTGGGTGTACAATCACGTTTCACTTCACCCTCTCTCACCCTCAGCACTGGAGCTCCGTAAGGTTGTGTCCTGAGCCCCCTGCTCTACTCACTGTACACCCACAACTGCTTGGCCACTTTTATCTCCAACAACAGCATAAAGTTTGCTGATGACACCATCAGGATAGGCCTGTTCTCTAGAAATGATGAGAGTGCATACCTGGAGGACATTAAACCATGGTAGGATTGGTGCCAGGGAAATAATCTCCTCAAGAAGCATACGAGAATCTACCACCCTGAGGCTAACAACAGGACCTTGTTGGAAAGAGTGGACAGTTTCAAATACCTTGGTGTTCATATCTCGGAGGACCTGTCCTGGTTGTGCAACACCAGCTTCTTGAAAAAGAATGCCAGTAGGTATCTCTACTACCTTAGATGCTTAAGGGACTTCAGACTGTCCACCAAGGTACTGCAGAACATCTACACCTGCACCATAGAGAGCATCCTCTAAAGGAACATCATGGCCTGGTTTGAGACTAACACCCTGCAGGACAGACAAGCTCCTCAGAGGGTGATGTATTCAGCTGAGCGCATCATCTGATAGGAGCTCACTGAACTGCAGACCATCTACAGTAAGCAATGCTGGACCAAGGCCAAAAAGGAACTGCTGGACCATAGTCATCCCAACAATTTACTCTTTTCTCTGTTGCAATTGGGAGGCATTTTCGCACCCTGAAGTCAAACACAGAGTATGAGGAGGAGCTTCTACCCGCAGTCCATCCAGACTCTGAACTCTGGAGAATGGCACATGCATACGCATCCTGGACTAGGCAAACACATATGCATATACACACTTCCACTCTACTATGCACACTTACAGTCCACCTTTCAGTTTTAAGTCAGTTAGTGTAAGCTTGCTGTGAGCATGAGAAGATGGAAAATGGGAGATGACATCTGGGACAGCTTTTACAGGGAAATCACAAGCAGGATTGTGAAATCAGAAACAACATAAGTGTATTCAATGACACCTGACATTATGTGACAGAGACATGATGAGGCAGGGGGAGTGGCCAGGGGCATGGCAGGGTCACAGTTAGGATGACCAAAATTATTTCTATTTACTAAATGTCAAAATAATTAGATTTTTTTGTAGATTTTTTTAACTTTCTACAAAGTCACATGTTTACATACACTAAGATTAATATGCCTTTAAACAACTTGGCCCAGATGATGATGTCATGGTGTTCCATGAAAATATCTAATCAAATATTTGCATAAATGTGAAGGTTTATACACATATATATATATATATATATATATATATATATATATATATATATATATATATATATATATATATATACACTCACACACATCCATACATCCATACACACACAGCTGAAACTAGAAGTTTGTTGCATATACTGTATACAAAGACACAAACTTTTTTCCTGACTGATCTTAAAAATAACCACTATAGAATTGAACCTTGGATATAAATTAGAGTAGTTAGTGTAAAGCTTGTTTAGCAGTATAGATTTATTGTCTTCTGAACATAACTCAACACACAGCCATTAATGTCCAAATACCTGGCAACAAAACTACACCTCACAGTGAACATGTCCACAGTTTAAAATTTCAGATAAGATGTTTGTTTTTTTTACACAATTGTACATCCTACAACTGTGCTAACTAAACTGATACAACTGTGATAAACTGTAAAAAATACATATAAAAATATGACTGCATAAGGGTGTGAATCACAGCTTTTTTGAAGATGTAAAGATGTGAGAAGCACTGTATAATCTTCCAGAGGATGCTTATGGCTTTGCATTTCCCTGTTACTAAGCAACAATAGCATTGCAACTGTCACTCAGCTGGTATTTGGTTATATTACATTTGTTTACAAACTCATATTGATTAGCAAGTGTGATGATAAGTAAAAACAAAGTTTTTAAAATGTTTTTAAAATTCATGAAATTAAAAAACTCAGGATACACAGCTAATTCTGCTGTAACTGATGGCCCACCTTCCCATCAGAGTTGCCAGGTTCAATTTTTTTTCCACTAAATTGGGCTGGTGTGAAAATTCTGGTGACTAAAAATTAAATGATAGCAGGGTGTGGGTTTTTAGGCTACTTTCAAAATGTACTGTAGCCACCAAAAAGCTCTTCTAGGAATAAAGTAGAAAAGGAATAAATAATCTAATGAGTATTTAATTGGGTCATTAAAACCATGATTAGCTAAAAATTGTTCATTCACAGCTGAGGGTGAAGAGCATTTATGGAGATGCCTTTGGTAGACGTACTAATATTACACAAAGGGGTAGACTGATGTTCGTTTTTTGTTGCCTCCCCAATGCTGAAATGAAATCTACACTATTGATAACTGGTTTAGGATTCATTTAAACAGATCTCAGATAACTGATTATAATGAGATCTAAAATTATAGAGAAGAACATAGACAGGACAATTCATTACATTTGAAGATCTCCAGCTTTTGTTCTGCTGAGTGTTGTCAGTGTTGTATTCCCTGACAGCTGGATAATTTTTGTGCACAATTGATCCAAGTAGGCAAAAGCTGTCCACCAAATTTGTGAATGCACTGCCTATGACCAGCTGTCTGTTTTTCTCTCCCAAAACAACCTTCAGGACCCCTACCAATCTACTGAAACTGCCCTGATAGCTGTGCCAGTGTAGCTGAAGACAGCTAGTTCTGCCAGACTGTCATCAGTTCCTATCCTTCTTGACCTCTCTGCAGCCTTTGACATGGTCAACCATGAGATCATCCTGTCCATCCTCTTTAACCTCTGGGTCACTGACTCTGCGTGGAAGAGGTTCAGATCATATTTAGAGGGATGTTCCTACCAGGTAACATGGAGATGGTCCACATCCGCTCCATGCAGGCTCTCCACTGGTGTCCCACAGGGCTCAGTACTCAGCCCTCTTCTTTTCTCAATATATACTCATACTCTTGGCAAATAATTTCTTCTCTTGGATTTTCATAACACTGTTATGCTGATGACACCTAACTGATGTTTTCCTTCCCTGCTTCTGACACTCAGTTATTCAGCCATATCTCAGCATGTTTGGCTGACATATCTACATGGATGACAATCCACCACCTGAAGCTCAACCCTAACAAGACTGAACTTTGATTAATTCTTGGAACTACTGGTTTGCATCTTGAATGTCCTTTCCTGTTTGAGAACACCATGGTCATTCTATCTCAAGAAGTAAGAAGTCTTGGTGTGATTCTAGATGACCAGTTATCGTTTTCTACTTACATTGCAAACTTGACTCGATCATGAAGGTTCCTCCTCTTCAACATTGGATGGATCCAATCCTTTCTAACCCAGGATGCCGCTCAGGTACTTGTCCAGTCTCTTATGATTCGGGCACAGATTCTCACAGCCTAGTGTGTTCACTAGTGTCTGTGTTTCACTGCACGAATGGGTTAAAAGCGGAGGTCAAATTCCGTTGTGTGAAACATTGAATCACATTGGCAAATTGGTGAATCTCTTAATCTTAATCTTAATCTTAACTCAAGTTCTCTCACGTCACCCACTGCTGCGTTCACTTCACTGACTTCCTGTAGCTGCTCACATCAAATTCAAAACCCTGATGCTTGCCTACAAGCAAGAACTGGACCAGCCCCTCTCTATCTAATCACAATAGTCAAATCTCAAGTCGCACCTCAAACCCTTCGAACTTCCAGTATGGCTTGGCTTGACCTGCCATCCTTCAAGGCATGTGAAAGACTAGCATCAAGACTCTTCTCTGTCATTGCACCGAGGTGGTGGAACAAACTCCCACTGGCTGTTTGAACAGCAGTGTCCCTCGCAGTCTTCAAATGCAGACTGAAGATGCATCTCTTTGTTGAACATTTAAGCAAGCACTAGTTTATAACTCTTATTGTAATGGATTGTAATGCTCTTATATTGTTTATAATTGTGTATCTTTCTCTGTTTCTAGGAATTAGTAATGGTTTTGTTCTAACAGAGTCTGAACTGAAGAGTGGTCTCAACTCTAACCTGTCTGTAATAGCTGAGATGATTATCTTAATGGAAACAAAGCGCTGTTGTATGTCGCTCTGGATAAGAGCGTATGCCAAATGCTGTAAATGTAAATGTAGCAACCGCTCAGTAACTACGTAGCTACCATGTAACAACAACAACCTACAAACTGGATTCCAAAAAAGTTGGGACACTAAACAAATTGTGAATAAAAACTGAATGCAATGATGTGGAGATGGCAAATGTCAATATTTT